>CAJVPT010000598.1:0-27811 GCA_910592055.1 Acaulospora colombiana | reverse complement strand
AAGGTGGGAATTCTCCCTTCCAAGAATTCTCAGGATTTTATCAAACAATAAAATTATCTTGATCCCAAAAATATCAAGTTGCCTCTTTCGCCTAACTAAGTGATAAACCTCTTGTTAAATTATTGTTCAAACTAGGAACTTTTGCATATCACGTTAGACTCTAACTTGGTGCTTCCCTGCAATAGTTCTCTGTTTCTATCTGATTTCTAAGAGGTGAATTGGATAGGTTGATAATATACAGTATTACTATTGATATCCAAACTTGATTATATAAATATCTAATTTGTTTGTCTGTTATTGCTTTTTATTTGATCGTGTTAATGTATTTTAGTGTTTTTTCCTTTATTAAGTATTGTTGATATGTTTTTGATTCTTTGCCTTCTAGGTAAATTTCTAGAATTCTAGTTGCTTGATTTGGTGAAAACATTGTAGTTGGTTATTCGTGAATTAGAATTTGATTGTTTGGGTTGTATACAGAGTTGAGGACTAAAAAATTTGATTTGGATGTGTTGATGTGAATATTATTTATTATAAAAAAGATTTGAGCAGATGTTATTTATTTTTTATAGTCTTTTTTGACTACTTGCTATTAAGGTGATGTTATCCATAAATGCTAGACATGAGATGTTTTGGGTTAAGATGATTGATGATACTATGGATTTCTTCCATTTTTTTGTTATGAGGATATATCCCTTTTGTGTTTTTGAGATCAGAAATAGAAGTGGGTCATAGAAGATTTTCCAAAATAAAAGTAATATGATATCTCCTTGATCAATTCCATCTTCTACTATATATTATAGTGATAATCTAAATGGTATAATAACATGGTTTTGTCTATTGTTACAGATATTCATGATGATTTGGTTAATGATATTTGGGTATCTGATTCATTGGTGTGCTAATTTAAATCTTTGAGTATTTACTGAGTTAAAGGCTTTTACCATATCTAGACTCAGGATCCATGCTTTGTTGTTATATTGTTTTGCATCATCCTATATTATTCTAATGATGTGGATAAGTTCTTGTATACTGTAACCTGGGAGAGCTGCCCAGTTATGTTCAGATAGAATTTGATAGGTGGTAAAGATTTTGGCTAGTCTATTGTTAATGATTTTTGTGAATATTTTTCATATTGTTTCGAGAAGAGTGATCGGTTGTGTTATGTTGATGTTGTTTTCTCATGGTTTTAATTTAGGAATAAAATATATATTACTCTGACTCTATTTATTTGATACTTTACCTGTTTGTAAGACATTGTTGAAGAGGTCTGCAATATGATTGATTGTTTCTTTAGTAAGTTTTGCAATACAATGTAGGGGATTCCCAGTAGTCCTGATGCTAATTTATTAGAGCATTTCTCAAGTACCTCATGGATCTTTTCTACTATGATGGTATTAGTTGTATCAGTATACCATTCCTTGTTCACTTGTTACATTGGTTTGTATTCTTTCTCCCATATTGTGAAGTGAATCATCTTGGCATTGTATTTACTAGTCCAGTTCTGGTAATGTATCCTAACTGCTTCTTTGATTTTTTCTGGATTTGTAATAATTGTTTCTTCTGATTTATTTGTGATTAGCTTGTCTAGTATAATATGTCTTGTTGAATCATCTTGGTGTTGCGTTTACTAGTTAAGTTCTGGTAATGCATCCTAACTGCTTCTTTGATTTTTTCTGGATTTGTGCTTGTCTAGTATAATATGTCTTTTTAAATCATCTAGTAGGTTTCTGATCCTCTGTTTTTTATTGATATTGAAGTATGATTGTTTTCTTAGTAGTTATTCATTTATGGCTTCTATTTATTTGTTCCTATACAATTTGTTGAAAATTGCTTTATGTGTGTCTCTTGTGTTTTGTATAAATTTAGTCCATTCTACAATATTTGCCAAACAAGAGGACTCCTTTGGTATGTCTATGATAATAGAGTATTTTTTGATTGATTTATTCAATATGGACTTGATTTTCTTGAGAATGTGATCTGATAATGAATTATTGTTAAGGAGTTGTTTGCCCAGTGAGTGGATTTTTGAAAGTTTGTATAAGATGTCAGTAGAAGAGCTAGATGGTTTTGATGATTTCTTTTTTTCCTTGTATTTTTTGATGTGGAGGGCTATACTTTGTAGAATAATTTCTCTTAAAAGATTTCATTTTTTATTTACTTTGTTTGGTGAGATATTGAGTTCATCTCATAATTGTTGAAGCTTGGATTGTATATATTCTATAAAATCTTTTCATTTCTCTTGGGATATGTTCTGCCAGTTATATCTGGTATTGGATTGTGATCTATATCTGTTCAATTCTGAAGGATTAGTATTCCAGTGTTATATATCACAGTATATTGTATTGTAGTCAGTTTCTATTACTTCTTTGTCAATTTCTTGTACTTGTGCTTCTATAAGAAACCAGAGTAGTAATGAAGAGATCCATATTTAATCTATTCTACTGCTGTGTCTTATATATTGCTCTATATATATTAGGTATTGTATGGATTTATTTTACAAAAGATTTCTATAAATTGGTTATTTGATAACCATTGTATAAGCTTTTTCATTGAAAGATATTGCTTTGTTTTTGAAAATTTTGAGTTGTGCATATCTATACTGGGATTGGAAACTAAATTAAGGTCTCCTAATATTATAATTTGACTATTTGAGACTTTTGTTTTATTAATGAGTTTAAGGATTTTTTTGTACACTCTTGATTTAACTAGTGTGCTTGAGTGGAGAGGTAAATGGTAATAATTTTGAGTTTGCATTTAAATTTGGATAGTAGGTCTATTGTGATAATTCTGTCCTTCCATGTTTGCTTTTTATAGATATGTTTGACTAGGTTTTTTTCAATTAACAGTGCTACTTCAAATTCTTTGACTTGGTTACTTATATTGTTCCATGTTATTTGATAATTGTGAAAATGGATGAACCTTCCTTCCAAGTTATTGAAATTTGTTTCTGTGAATACAAAAATGCTTGGTTTGTGTTTGACAATCCATTCTATTCAAGGGAGCAGTTTTTCTGGATTTGATTTAAGGCCCCTAACATTTGTCATAAGGATTCTCTAGGTTTGTCTTGTGATTTTGTGGTTTGAGTTAAAGTTAGATTGTTGTTCATATGATATGGTGATATTATCTATTAATATAACTGATTTTCTATGTGGTGATTGGAATTTGTCATAGGATTTTGATAATAATATGTTGATATTTTCGTCTATTGTGGAGTCTGAGTCTGACTATACTGGGTCTATTTTGAGTTGTTGTATTGTGAGTAAGGAGTATTGAAATTGTTAATTTGGTGATTATCTGTTGTGTTTGTATTCAGTTGTTCATTATTATTATTGGAGTTACTATATATGTCTTCATAATTATTGATTATCAGTATTGATTTTTGTTAAGGTCTGGGCCATAGAATCTATTGTGAAGAAGATTTGGTTCATTTTATCTTACATTCCATCAATGGAGAAAAAGAGTTGTATTTATGTATTTCTGAGATCTTTAAAACTGTTTTCAGATGTGGATTATTTACTGTTATATTGAAATATAATTGCTAAATTTTGTGATGCTGATATATATTCACTGTTTATTGATTTGTAATATTCTTTATCATAGTATTTCAGGTTGATAATACACTTATTCAGTTCTGCCACTTAATGTTTGATAGTGTTTAGTTGTTGTTGAATTTCTCTGAGAATATTATCAATGTCTTCGAATATTGTTGGATTCTCCTGTTTTGGTTTGATTGTTCAAGAAACTGCTGTTGTATATATTTCTGCTTTTAATGTTTTGGGTATTCTTGGTTTGTTAATATTATGAATTGTTGAGGTTTTTTCTGATCTGAACTTGTTGTAAAGGTTTTCAAATTTAGTTGTTTAGTTTTTGTTATAGATGTTTTATTGGAGGCACCTTTCCTTGATGAGGCAGTTTTTGGTCAGATGAGAAGTTGTATCATATATTACACATAATTTTATTAAGATTGAGATAAATAAGAGTATTGTTTCTCCTTATTGATATTGTGATTGTACTGCTGCTAAAAGGTCTTTTTATGTTTCAAAGTTGACGACTACAAATCTTTTAAATTTGTAACTCCTGTTTGCTGCCCTTGAAATGTAGCATATTCATTTTTTTTTTAACCCACAATCATGCCACAATGGCTTGTCTTTATTAAAAAATTGAAGTAAATCTACAATATTTTACAGACTTTCAAAATGTGACTAACTCATCTTCATACAAAAGTACTCTAAGTCAGATTTTGAGGATAATATTATACTCCCCCAATAGATTGATAATAATCTCTATCTACCAGGATCATTGCCAACAGTTTGTCACTGTTGATTGCCCAAAAACCAATGAATTGCTAAGTTAAAAAAGAGAAAGGGGAAAAACGATTGAGAGAAAGGAACAATTCAAGGCCTATCAAAAAAATTCAAAAATAAAAACAACCTCTTCTCAAAAGGGATCTGCCTGATTGGGATAGTCTTCTTGCTTCACTTGAACCTCGAAAGAAATCTTCTTTTTCACCACCTGCGGCATCGAATGAGTCAATCCAACTGGTCTTTAATTTAAGTGGCATCAGATTGGAATATTTCAAGAAAAGTATTTAGACCTCAACTTTTTACCATTAAAGCTTTGTCACCACTTGAAAAACTTAGGTAAGAGATAGGAATTTGCAATTCACATTACCTATCGCTTGATCTTTTGGTGTCATGAAAGTCTTCATTAAGGGACTTGAGCTTTTTGAAGCAACCGTTTCCAGAACATTCTTTCCAATCACCAATAATGTCATCAGAACATGGGAATGTGACCAATAGGAGCTTGTTTACATTCCAAAAACTAACATGTTTCATGTCAGTCAATCACCTTTGGTGAGGATTTGTGCTACCAAAAATTCAGGGTCAAACTGAGATAGACAAAATTCCCCAGAAAATTATGAAAGTAATAGTTCTAAGAGGTTCAACAGTAACTGGAAGGGGAAAAATAAGCCCTTCTGTCATCAAAAACCTCTATATCCCTCTTGCTTCAAAGGTTAGATAGACCTTCAGGTACTTTACAGTTAGTTCTTCTTCCTTTGGGAACTTTCTTGCCATTGGTATCAAAGGTGTTTCTTGATTTTTCTTGATCACTAGAAGTCAAGTTTTTGAGTGAAGAGGTTTGTAAATAAAAGGGAAAGGTAGAGGCGACTCTTGAAGTCATACTTCAAGTTATTTTAAGGAAAGTATTAAGACTTTATTAACAAAAAAGTATAAAAACTTCTTGTGAACATCTTTTTTGTATGTGGTCAGAGGATCAGCAGAAAGAGTTTTAATATTGAAATATAGCATTTTCATTCCTTGTATTGTATAAGAATATTTTTAATATTCAATGCTGATATATTGGGAGGAAAGTTCGTGAGTTTTGCTATGATCTTATAACTTGTTTTATTTGTTGAAGTGTTTATTCTACATTATTGATTCTCATTGAGTCTCCTTTGATTAGGATACTTCTGACATTTACTAGTTTGCATTTGGATTCTTAATCTTTGAAGGTGATTGTGACATATTGTCACAAGTTTTGAATTCTCATAGTGATACCTTGGATTTGACTATATTTGACAAAGATTTGTTTGACTTCTATAAGTCTTGTGTTTAAGAGATGTCACACACTACTATAGAGTTTCCTTTATTGTTTTTTGATATTCAGTTTCCATATACATCAACCTATTATTATTTATTTTTAGGAGCTCTATGGTTGTTGCGTATTCTGCTATATATTGATCTATAAAGATAGTAATAATTTGCATATCTTCTTTTTTTCCTTCACTACATACTATCAAAAGTCCTTTGAATAAGTTGAGGGCTAGGATGATATGTTCTAGTTTTTGGTATGTTGTTTTTCCTTTAATTAGTTTCACTGGGATGCCGACCTTATAGCATTCTTGTCCGTATCAAGTTGTTCTGTTAAATAGTGATTTGGATCTTGGTTTGCCTTGTAAATTGTCAGTTTCTCTATTTTTGTCTTTGGAAATGATAAATTCTATCTTTATATTAATACTATACTAAAAAAGTTTATTTAATTATAATAAAAATTTTTCTACAAAATTTTGTCTAATTGTGATAAAATTTAAAAATAACAGTTTTTTTTTTTAAAAAAAACTTTTTTATTATTTAAAAAATTTGATAAAAAATAAAAATATTATATAATTGTTTACTTATCTTTTGATATTATAATTATTTTTTTTATATATTTGCTTATTTAAAAAAAATATATTTTTAAAGACTTTTTTTTTTTAATTATAATAATGTTATTAAAATATATTAATATAATTAATAAAAAATTGTTTATATTTCAAAATTAAATTTTTTATATTAATCAATTATATTTATAATTATTATATTATTTAAAAATTTAAAATCAAATTAAGATAAGTAAAATTTTTCAAAATAAAAGTTTAAAGAAAATTAAGACAATTAATAATAAAAAAAAGTTTTGTTATTATAAAAAATTCTTTATAAAAATTTGCTTCCAAAAATAAAAAAAATCTTTAGATATCCTTTTAATTAAACTTTTTATTTTAAGAATTTTTTTTATTATTAATAGTAAAAATATTATTTGACTTTTTTTTGACTATTAATATTAAGTTTTTAATTCAAAAAAATTATAAATAAAAAAAAAATATAGTAGTAATTTAAAAATACTTTTTAAGTATTTTAAGATAGTAATAAGACTTTAATAATTAAAGAATTAATTAAAAATTTTTTTTTTAAATGCAACTGATATTAGATGTAAGCTTATTTATTAAGAATTATTACTTAATAACAACATAATATCAATTATTTCATATAAGTTATATATATATAGATTAATGATAATTTAATGTATTTTGTATTAAATAAATCTACTAACATTATGAAAATGAATAGACCTATATAAGGACTAGATAATTAATATATAGTTATAAATAGTGAGCCTAGACTAGTTAATATTAAACTTATACTATTATTTATATTTCATTAAACTAGTTCTATTTTAATAGGTACCTGATAGGTTGAATTATATTTTTCAATATTTGTTAGATATTATTTACTCAGATTTCAAAAGGAGACATATACTTTTTTTATTACCACTTATAATATTAAATTAATTCCTATTGATTGATTTTTAATTAAATAAAGCATTAGATTGAGATATCCTGAGCTAGGAAAGTAAGGTCTTGGAATTTGTCAGGACAGAAAAATTTTATCAAAATATCTGCAAAAAGTTATATTAAAGTTTTTCTTTATATAATTTTTTTGATAATATAATCATAAATTTTAATTTCTAATTAATGAAAGATCAGAAGTTTTATTTTATATAGCTTAACCTGATTGAAGTTTGGTTCAAATAATTGGATATAACTTTTATAGGATAATTAATAAATCTAATTAAATAAATATTTTTAATTTATTAAAAAATTTTTTTACTTCTTATATACTGTATACTGTATTTATTTTATTATTAAAAGTTTAAATTATAATTTCATTATTTTTAAATAAGTTTAAAACTCTTTATATTAATCTTTTAAAAAAATATAAAAAGGATTTTTGCAAACAGTTTTATAATTTTAGATTAATAAGGTCTTATTACTTTTTTTAAAATAACAAAAATATAATTTTAAAAATTGTTTTTATTTCTTTTTTTTTTTTATTTATATTTTTTATATAAAAATCTGACTTTTAATAATTAAAAAAAATTAAAAAAATTATTTATATCTATGATAAAAAAGTTTTCAAAAAAAAAAAAAAAAAAAAAACAATATTATAATATTCAAATTTTTTTTTAAAGCAAAAAAATATATAGAGATCTTTTTTTGATAAAAGAATATATGAATAAAAATTTAAACCTTGAAAACTTTTTTATTTACTATTTTTATTCTTTACAATTATTTATTTTTTAATCTTTTTGAGAATTTTGCTTATTTTAGTTTAATTTTAATTTTTAAAATATTATAGATTAATATTAGTAGTTTTTACTAAAGATAGTGAATTAATATAAGATATATTGATAATATAAGTGCTTATTAATTATAACATATATTACAATAATATTATTAATAAAAGAAAAAGTTAATTAATTTCTAGTTTCTATTTATTTTTTTAATTAGATTAATTATATATCAAATTTTATAAGGTTAATACTATCCAAATAACAAGTTTTCAAATAATAAAAAAGTTATTATTTATTTAAGTTAAAGTTTTTTTTCTTTATTATTCTGATTAAACAAATTTTAAGATTAAAATTATTTTCTTATTCCAATTAGATATTAAAATCAAGTAGTTTTCAATTTATATCAAGTTTTAATTTTTTGCTTATAATTAAGAATATATTTTTTTCAAAGTTATTAAAAAATATTATTAACAATAAAGATTCCATTATTACTTAGAATTAAAATTAAAAATAAAAGTTTTTAGTAGACAATAAGTTTTTTAAACAGTATATAAGAAACAAATTATGACTAAAATAAATTTGTTTTTTAGATAATTAAAATATATATATATATTTATAAAATATTTCTTATTGAGAAAAGTTTTGAAAGTAAATTTTATATTTTTAAATATACTCTTTCTTTTTCTTGATCTATTCTCTTTATAATTTTCTATATTCTAGTAATTTAATAGAATATATAATAATTATTGATGATATATAAACTAATAAAGTTTTTATTTCAAATCTATTATAGAATAAAATATTATTTTCAAGATTAAAATTTAGAAATTTCTAATGCTTATAGTAAGTTGGTTATAATAGATTTTATTAAAAAAATTTTTATTATAATATATATTATATTATTTAAATTAAAATATACTTAGATATTTATAGTATTTGATAAATAAACTAACAATCTAATCTAATTTATAGATAATTATAAATTCATAAAATATTTAATATGTAAAATTTTGTAAATTATTATACTTATTTTTTTTTTGAGAAACAAAATTTATAACTTATTATTTTAATAGAAATAAAATTTATAACTCTTTATTTTAGTAGAAATATAATTTAAAAAATATTATAAATTAATGATTTAAATAATAAAAAATTATTGTGAATAATTTTTTTATAATTATTAATTTAAAAATTTTAATGAGGAACATTCGAGTTTGTTTTTATTTTTCTTTTTAAAAACCTGTTTATAATTATTAATATTATATAAAAAAAATTATAATTTATTTACAAGTGTTAAAAAAATAGATTTTGTTAAATATCACGTGATTAATGCTGACATATGAAGATGGCCTTATTAGTGAACCATTAAATTCCAAGTCCCAATGGCCGCGAAACAAATCGAAAAAGCAATCTCACCCTTTAAAGAGCTTGACAAAGAACGACGCAAAATCTTGTAAGTAAGGTGAAAGCCAAATGGTAAACGTCTACCCATATTTATAAATTTCTTTTATAAATTCTGCTCTAGCCTAGAGGCTTTAGTTGAAGAATGCAACCCATACGAAATCTACATTTTACAACAAATACTGCAAGACAAATATAGCGGCAGACTTGATATCATCGACGCTTTACCACTCGAGATTTCGATTAAAATTTTCAAACAACTCGATGGCAAAGATCTATGCAATTGTCGTAAGGTTTGTAATGAATATCTAAATATCTCTCAAACTATTCGTAAATCTTACCTTGCGTTCGATAAATTAGGTCAGTAATAAATGGAAAAACATCACGCAAGATTCCACCATTTGGAAGGCAAAATGTTTAGAGGTATTAATGCTCGAACAAGGAGAAGTAAAAAGAATAAAGGAACCTCCACATGGCTGGGAATTCTTGTATCGACAAATGTATAGGGAAGAAATTAATTGGAACAATGGGGAAGTTCAGAGGATCAAATTTCTCAAAGGACATAAAGATCGTGTAAATGACGCAAAATTAAAAGGCAACACCCTGGTCACGGGATCAAATGACAGAACAGTGCGAATATGGGATCTTGAAACTGGTCAGTGTAAACTCACGTTGGCAGGAAACGTGTTTAGCTGTGTTGATTTTTTACCTGCAGAAAAAATTGTTGCAGCATCAACCTACTTCCGGTTAGTGATAACCCGTTATGTTGAGTTTAGTAATGTCTTTCGATCTGCTATAATTAATTCTCGTCTAGCTCTTCTTTTATCTGGAATATGGAGACAAGTGAGTTGATAAACGAGTTAAGAGGTCACGTTAGCGCTGTAAGATGCATTAGTTTGTCCGAATCGTTCATCGCATCTTGTGCCTTTGATGGTAGCGTGATCGTTTGGAATTGGAAATCCGGAGAAAAAATGGTAACGATACCTGCGGATGTAAGTTTTTAACCGGTGACTCTAAGAACTAGGATTCATGTTTATTTCGAGTTTCCTAAATTATTTCTTTTTAGGCAAGTCTGGTTCAGATATTTGACTCCACGGTCTTATCATTGTGCGGACGAGATATTAAGGCTTTCGATCTGTTAAGTGGGAGATGCGTGTTTTCAGCTACTTTTGAAACAGGATTATTGGGCTGGTCGTATATTCACAAATACTTATCGACTATGCCATCTATCGATGAGCTGCATGGACGGATCTTAGAGCTACCACACTTAATAAGCCGAATAAGACACGGTTTTACGCATCGCGCACATGATTTCGACACTCGAAAGGGTAGATTAGTAAGCGCGGATATAAACACTTTGTATTTGTTTCATTTCAATGAAGAAAGACCAATAGTGATCAAATATCCTCGATGTAAAGATTCTGATGATTACGATTTTAGTATAGAAAAAATTTGGACAATGAATATCGATTGTCATCGTATAATATTGGGGTATCAAAGTGGTCTGATCGTCATCTTGGAATTCGACTAGTCATGAGTCAACTTCGGGCATGTCGCACGCAACTTCAATCACCTAGACCGACCCCAAATCGTTTGTACATTTCTTTCGTCGTTGTACCTTCAATTTCGGCGCACTTAATTGTATATTATAAATAGAATTATTAAGTGACGATATATGATAGTTTTCTTTTGACCCAATTCTTACTTTCCCGAATAACATCTGACCAATGTCCTTTATACCATTGTACTCGTGCAAACGGCGATAATGATCATCCAATGTCTTCTGTATATCTACATTACCCCTATTGGCGTATATTTTTTGTTAGTGTTGAATTACATTTAATATAAAGCCGAATACTCACTTCAGTTGGCCTTTTAAGGTTGCTTCTTCCTGACATAATTTATCCAATTGTGCTTGAAGCGAGTGAATATGTTTTGTTAGAGTTTCCTATAATATCATTGCATCGTTTGAGTATATACTCAATGGCTTCTTAAAAACCTTGGCTGAAATACCAACTTTTTCAGAAGTTACATTGGACTCGGGCGGAGTGCTTGTTTCTTGCGATAATTTTCTCTGGCGAGGCAGAGTAGAATATATTAAATTCTGCACATGTTGAAATCGCAAAAATATACGTACGTACCTTAAGTGCCGACTGTGAACTAATGATAGTCTCTGGATGCTAAGTAATTGCAAGATGTCAAGCAATTTCATTTGCGGCTATGGCTGGTGAAATCTCGTTACCTTGAGGTAATATAATGTTATTGTGTCTGAAACCGAGTCGCAAATGTCCAATTTCCGTTCCATTCTAAAACAATTTTCCTTATAAGTTAAAAGTAACGCGATGACATTGAATATTTCATCACGACGTACATTGTATTATCGGCGATAAGTTCTTGCAAGACAGTGCAACATTCTTCTCCAAGTTGACTTTGCAATTCAGAGAGTGATATAGGACGCGTATTTTTATGCTCCTTCATATAGTTGATAATATTTTCTTTGCGTATCTCCATTGCCTCTTTCTGTCGCGTACCATCCATGCGGGAGTAATTTTTATCCGATATTATATACTGTACATAATGGATTATATTAATGTGGAAACACGCATAATCTAGATGAAATATTGGCCAACCGCTTTTAACGATCATTCGGACGACCAATTAAAAAAGCATCTACGTATTTTTTCATGTTCACAAAAATGAGAAAATTTCTCAACTTTTCGAAAGTTTCAGCAAGAGTGTCTAAACGTAGCCTCAATGTTGTACGTTACTGTTTTGCCTTATAATCGTTATCATCGTAAATTAAGCATTTGCAATAATTCGTTAGACTCCGATACGTATTACACGTTCCCTGAACTCTTCTTCCTCGCATAATGCAGAAATACAGGTAATTCTCTTCCAGCTAATCGATTCTTTATGCCAACTAAAATTATTTGAAATATTCCTTAGACTACTTCGCCCTCCTTGACTGAAGAACCACTAACTAAGAAGGAACCCTTATTTAAAACTTTTGCAATTTATCGCTGGGTATTTAAATATTTGTCGAGACTGTATTCCATTATTAAATTACTTGGGTATTTAACGTTTTGTGGTTGAATCTAGAATCCCGATGCTCCTGCTGAAAAACCTCACTTGCAACAATATCAAGTTGATGTTAATTCCTGCGGACCTATGGTTCTTGATGCCTTGATAAAAATTAAGAACGAAGAGGATTCCACTTTAACGTTTCGTCGCTCATGTCGCGAAGGCATTTGTGGATCATGTGCCATGAACATCAATGGTGTAAACACCTTGGCTTGCTTATCCAAGATCGACCGTAACGCAAATTCCACCAAAATTTATCCATTACCTCATAGTAAGTTGATGCAAATGGTTTCGCTTTGAAATTATTCTTTTATTTTGCATACTCACTTTCAAGAAACTTACATCATAGTGTATGTTATTAAGGATCTTGTTCCCGATCTTACTCATTTCTATAAGCAATACAAGTCCATCGAACCATACTTAAAGAAGAAGACCACTCCAAAGGAAGGAGAAAAAGAAAATTATCAATCGATCGAAGATCGTAAAAAGCTTGATGGCCTTTACGAGTGCATCCTATGTGCTTGCTGTTCAACCTCCTGCCCAAGTTATTGGTGGAATTCTGATCAATATCTTGGTCCAGCTGTCTTACTGCAAGCTTATAGATGGATGGTCGATTCGAGGGATGATTATGGACGAGAGAGACGCGAAGCCCTTCAAAATCCCTTTTCTGTCTACCGCTGTCATACCATTATGAATTGCACAAGGACCTGCCCAAAGGGATTGAATCCAGGACGTGCCATTGCCATGATCAAGAAAGACATGGCATTGGAATAAAATTCATAAATTAATTGCTACATAAATCATTTGCACGCGATTTGAACAATTTTAACATAAATTATTATTTGTCGACTTTTGAATCTTCAAATTTAATGATTATAGGGTCGCCAAAGCGATAATACAAAGTGTTTTTGTTGTTGTTTCGTATGGACTACATCAATTAGATTTCAGAGCGTGCTTCTGTGAATTTATGCGTTTAAACAAATTTTAGGTTTGAAAAATTTGCAATTTATAAATTTGCTTTCCTGATTTAAGAAAATAAAATTATTTTGATTAGGTTGTTAAGTCATAATTATTCAATTAATTACAGAATTATTAAAGTAAATTACAGTATATAAAGGACATCAAAAAAGAGAATTTTAAAAGCATTTATATATATTATTTAAGAAACATGGTATTAGAAAAAAAAATTTTTTTTTTTTTTTACTATTATTATTATTTTTAATTCATAATAATATTATCATGACATGTCCTTATTGAGATATTAAATAGACATTTGCAATATTACATTGACTATTTACATGATGACTAATTTAATATTATATATTATCAATTAAAGGAATATATTATTTAAAAAATATAAAAAGTTCACTAAATTATTTTGGATTAAACAAAACAAAATTTAAACTAGGCACTTTAAGTTAGATTTAAAGAACTATATTTTACTTTCTTAGTCGATTAGTACTAGATTCCTATTTATTAAGATTATTATTTATAATTTATTATTATAGATTATTTTAAAAAATAATAAATTGCTAATTTTAAATTAAGAAAAAAGAAACTATTTACGATTTCTTTAAGAGGTTTTTAATCAATTTAACAATCCCTTTTTGAAAGAAATATATCCAATTGAAATATTATTTAACTTTAAATTATTTGAAAATATTCAAATATTTGGATTTAATTATAATATTTTTTAGATTTAATATTATATTAAAATAATTGACTTAATTAATAAAAAAAATTTTTTTAAGTATTATTTGATCCGAATAAAAACTTGAAAATTTTAATTTTTTTTTAGATAAAGTTTTTTTTAGTACTTAAAAGATTTTATAAAAAATTAATATTAACATATTATATAATTATTTATTTATTTTTTAATATTATAATAATTTTTTTATAAACTTGTTCAATTGAAAAAAAATATATTTGAAGATTTTTTTTTTTATAAATATTTATAATTTTTTTAAATCTATAATTATACTATCAACTTATTATTATTGTAAAGTTTATATAACTAACTATATTATTAAAAATTTTTATAAAAATAATTATTTTGTTATTATATTTAAATATTTTAAATCAAATTTAAAAAATATATTTTAGTTCTTTAAAAATTAATTTAATTATTAATAATTTGTTACTATTAATTAATTCAAAAAACAATGAATTGTTAAGTTAAAAAAAAAGAAGAAGACAATTTAAAGTTTTTTTAAAAATTTAATCAAAAAAACAATAATTTTATCTTTAAAAAGATTTATTTAATTAAAATATCTTTTTATTTTAATTTGTATCTTTTTTTGTTACTATTTATAATATTTGAATAATTAATTTAATAAATTTGTTATTTAAGCAAATATTAAATTGAAATAATTTAAAAAAAGTAAAAAATTTTAATTTTTGTCTAGTAAAGTCTTTTATCACTTAAAGAATTTAATAAAAATAAAGTTTGTAATCTATACTATTTATTTTTTATCTTTTAATATTATAAATATATTTTTAAAAATTTATGACTTTAAAAAAAAAACTTTTTAATTTTAATTTTTTTTTAAAATACTCTGTCAAACTAGATGCGTATGTTTTATTAAACATATATATATTTTATATTAAAAATATATTACTAAAGCTAAGTCTCTATCTAACCCACTCACCTCTATTTTAAGAATTATTAAAACTTTAAGTGCAACTTTGGAAGTGATTTATCACTTTATTAGTAGTTTAGGTAAAGGCTCATCTCTATTTTAAGAATTATTAAAACTCCAAGTACAAGATTTATCACTCTATTAGTAGTTTAGATAAAAACCCTTCCAACTGTTAACTTTATTACCTGCAGGGCATTACTGCAAATCACTTTATAAGGTTTTAACAAAGCTTAAAATCCAACCATTTCATTTTATATTTCACCCTTCTTATTAAAATTTCTTAGAGACTTTCATCTTTAGATTTTTATATTCAGGTAGAGGATTTCTTTGACTTTAGGATCATAGTTTTCTAGCCTGAAAGACAAGAAGATATTTTTATCTTGTTTTTTCTATTAATTTCTTGTATTTGTTTTCGTTTGATTATCTTTTTGTATTTCTTATTCCAGACTTCTTTTTAGACCTAATTGTAAACTCTTTTTTGTATTTTTATTATTCATTTTCTTGCTATTCTTTCTATATAGTTACCTTGATATTCTAGACCTACTATTTCTAGAATAAGATCAGTTTTTATAAGACTAGTACAGAAACTTGATGTATTTTGACTGGTTTTAGAAATCTGGTTCACTATTTTAGAGATTCACTTATCAAACTCTCCTATTTCTTTCAGTTATCGATGATCAGCCTATAATTTTTCTCTTTTGTCTCTCTTTTTCTTTCCTATAGTAGCTCTTTAAAGTTTCTAATAATTTCATCTACTTCTTTATTTCATATCTCTTGTAGCTAATTCTTATAGACTGAACATTCTAGCAAGTATTCTGTAATTTCATCTTATTAGTTATATGCAATATATTTTACTTGTTTATATAGATCTGATCTTTTTATAGTCAACTTATTTAAAGTAAGTAGCTCATTATTGATTAGTTTAATTAGAAAACTTCTTTGTTATAATTGTTTAAAATATGTATTCCCCATATATCCATCTTTAACTCTTTCTTATACTAGATCCTATATATGAGCCTAGTATTTTGAAATCTGATAATTCTATTTTTTCTCGGTTCTGTTTTGCTGAATCCACTGATAGGTTATTGTTTTATTATTAATATTCTTAATAAACTGCCTAATTGGATCATCTAGAATTGTTCCTTATCATTTGATTTCAATAATAATTTTGTGTAAAATGAGATCTTTCTATTCAATCAGTAAAATTTTAGGGCTTTCTTAGTTAAGATATCTACTTCTTTATTATAAGAATCATTTGAATGTACCTTAACTTTTGTGAGCTTTAGATCTATATTTTTTCTTTTTATTAGCTTTACTATGTATCCCATAGAAACTAATTTTTTTCATTGAGTTATCTTTTATGTGTCCTTCTTGAATCTTTTTTTTCTAAAGATTTCTCCTTAAAAATATATACTTGACTATCTGTAAAGATTTCCTCCATACTTTCAATTGAAACTACCAGGAATATTATTATGATTGCTATCAATTTAGCTCTTGTAAATGAGGGTCAATTGTTTACTCTTGTTTGGAACTTGTTTTCCTTTCCTTCTTTTTCTATCTATATTCAAGCTGCTCCTATCTTCATATCTTTTTTTTCATGATTAATAAGTGATCCATTGAAATAGAAGATTAGTTTTTCTTTAGATCTAAGGTTATATTGAAGTATATCTATCAGGTACTCTTGATATACTTCTTTTTTAATATGTTCCTTGATAATAGATTCTTTCCAGGTTTCGATATCTATATTATTATTCTATTATTTTAGATCTTAAAAGGGCTTTGATTTCTATAAATCACTTCTTTGATATTTTTTTAAAGTGTTGACTTGAGATTGAAGATTTTTAAATCTTGTGTTTTTCTGATGAACTTTCTTGTATTGAGGTATGATACTATGTATATTTATTTTACTTCTTATTCTATAATACAGTTACTATTTAATGTTATATTTTCTAATATCCTAGACATTTTTGTATATTGGTCTATTAATCATTGTTAGTGCTACAACTGATAAAATTCTTCACTATTACAACATTTTTCTTTTTTTCTTGTCTTAATTTTATTCAAGTTACTTGATTTCTTATTACTATTCACAATTTTTTTTGCTTGTTTCAATAAAGATCTATTTTCAAGTATTCTGGTTTCCATTTCATATAGTTTTCTCTTCTAGATCTTATAAGTTGCTTTAGTTGTTCTCCTGGAAGATTTTTGACTATAATTTAAAACTATTCTGATATAGATCCTTTGCTTGTATCTTGTAAAAGATGAAGTATTCACCAATCTCTTATTTTTTTGATTGATTAGCTGGTTCAAGTATATCAACTAATTTTTTCTAAATGATAGTATAGCTTTTTTATATTCTTCTGATGCAAGATATTCTTTAATCCAAATGTTTTCTTTTTTTTTATTCAAAGATATCTTGTATTTTCAACTGTGAAATGTTATTTCTATATCTTTAGTAATTTTGATTACTTGGAGTGAAAAATTATCTTTGTTTGTTAGATAACTTAAGGATTTGCAGATTAATAAATTGATTGATTCCCAATTTTTTATTTGTGCTTGTTTGAATCTAATAATTGTTGTAATTTCTGCTGATTCAAGATCATTTAGTCTGTTACAAAGTTCTGTTACTTGGTTTTGCCTTTATAATATTCAAACACTTTTCAAGCTATGGATCTTTGAATAGTGAATTATGTTATTGAGCATAGATTTGAATAAACCACTTTTATTTTTAAAAAGTTTTTTGTATGCTATTAAGATATTGTATATTTTCTAGAACAATATATTATGTTGTATTCTAAATTCTATTCTAGATATTAATACTCTATTCAAAATATAGAGGGCTTGTTTTTTTATCACTTTTTATGTTTAAGGGCTTTTGTTATTATGTTGACTTCTTTAAACACTTGTTTTTTAAGCTCGATTATGGTTTTTTAATTATCCATCCAGATTTTTATGAATCTAACCTATTCTATTCCATAAAGCTCTTTAATCATTTCTTCTTTAGTACCTGCCTTCATTTCTTTTGGATAATAATTAGGATTGTTAATAGTGATCAAGACTAATTTGTTATCATCTATTTGAAAGTAGTTGACTATATAAAAAATTCTTGTAGTTTTTAGAATCTTTTTTATATTCTCTTTAAATCTTACTATTTATTGTCAACTTATCCAATAATCTTCAAATAAGATAGATAGATGGGACAACTATAATAGTATTCCATTTTAAATTGAGGAATAATACCTTGATTATAGCATACTAAAGTTAATAATTCAAGAATGGTAGAGATTATACAAGCATATTAAAAGAGACCTTAGGTAATTTGATTTAATTAGAAGGTTTATTAGAGATATATAATATCAAGGATAAGAGAATTCAATAGGTAAAACCTAGGATCAACTGTTTTAGACAGTTAGCCTTTATATATATAATTGAATATTAATTATTTAGTGATCAAAATGATCAAAGTGATTAAATCTGTCTGATTTATCAAATCAGGCTAATATGTCAGATCTGTTTACCTGAGTAATTAGCTAACCAAATATAGATAAGATATGATAATAAAATAAAGAAATTAAATGCTGATTCTCTGACTATACATAAAAAAGATGTTTACAAGAAGTTTTTATACTTCCTTGCTAATAAAGTCTTAATACTTTCCTTAAAACAACTTGAAGTATGACTTCAAGAGTCACTTCTATCTTTCCTCTATTGTTTACAAACCTCTTCACTCAAAAATTTGACTGCTAGTGACCAAGAAAAGTCAAGCAATACCTTTGATACCAATGGCAAAAAATTTTTCAAAGGAAGAAGAACTGACTATAAAGTATTTGAAGACCTATTTAACCTTTGAAGCAAGAGATATATAGAGGTTTTTGATGACAGAAGAACTTATTTTTTCTCTTCTAGTCACTTATGGGCCTCTTAAAACTATCACTTTCATGGTTTTCTGAAGAATTTTGCTTACCTCAGTTTGACCCTGAATTTTTGATAGTACAAATCCTCACCAAAGATAATTGACTGACATGAAATATGTCAGTTTTTGGAATGTAAACAAGCTCCTATTGGTCACACTCACATGCCTTGATATATCATTGGAAATGTAGAAAAGAGAGTTCTAGAAAAAGTGTCACCTCCAATCATATACAGTATGTTCAACTTTCAGGAAACAATTATGATACTGAAAAGTGAGCAATATATATGAAAAAAAGATTCAACTCCCATCTCTCATTAAGTTCTTTAGATGATGAAAAGACTTTCTTGGACAAAAGCTGAGATCCACAAGCTTATATCATGGTCAGGCAAAGTTTTTGAAAAGATTTCTTTATTCCGGTCAGGCAAACTTTTCCATAATATGATGCTAGCCTTGCTAGAGATAAGCAAATCCATACATCAAAAGAAGGATAAGTTTTTTAAATGTTTTTTTTAAAGTTACTTTCAGGAATAGCTAAGTTTCTCAAATGTCATGAAGCTTGGAGAATATTTCAATCAGGTAAACTCCTTTCAAGAGGAAACTATGAAATAGAGCAAGAACCTTTTGAAGGGCTTTGATTTGTATTCCCCCTTACCTTTTTCCCAGTGCCAACTTTAACAATTCATCATTTTTTGGAATAATCTATAGTGACATTCTGTTGGCAATGACCCTGGTTGACTTAGAGACACTATTGCCAAGCTACTAGGAGAGTGAAATATTGTTTCCTAAATCTGATTTAGAGTATCTAGTTTAGACTTAGTTTTGTTTAGTCCAAACTAGCTTAGTAAACTCCTCATATTTTTTAAGTAGTGTAGTTCTTTAACTAATAATGTACAATGATAAGTTAGTCACTTTGTGAAAGTCTGTAAAATATTTAGATATTTCTCAATATCTCAATAAAGACATGTCATTGCAGCATAATTGTGGGTTAAAAAAAAAAAAAAAAAAAATTGTGGGTCTTGTATCACCTTAAAGCTTTAGAATTGGTGGTTAGGTTATATAATCTAAAATATCATATGTTCTAATAAATTATTATTGTTTCATAAAATTCTATTTGATAATATCTTTCTGGCCTTTAAGAAAAAATGTTTGTATTATCAATATATTTATAGTTTTTTAAGACCATTTCAGCATTTGTTATCTGACTTTCAAGTGTAAAGTTATGATTTTATCAGGTGACTTAGATAAACTTGTTATACTGACTTACTATTACTTGAAGAAACACCTATAGTGATTCTATATTTGATAGAATATAATAGAAATAAAATAATAATTGCAAAACAATTATCAATCAGTAATAAAATAATACTACTTCTCCTTTTTTTTTATGTCTCCTTAATAATATAGAATCTTTATTCCTATTTAAACTTATATAGTCTTTTTCAAATTTATATTTTTTCTTTAGAAATAGAATAATAAATACAAATAATAACAAACTATGATTTGAAACATATTTCTCTTTTTTTTTTCTCCTTTTACTTTTAAAATTTATTTGTAAACACTAGTCAGGTTCTAGATTAGTTTTTTTTGTTTAAAAAAGATAGCCTAGTCACAAAGTAATATATTTCTTTCAAAAGTTTTTCTAGTATAATATTTTATTATTTAGATAAGCTTAAATATATAATTAGTGAAGTTCTTTTTTTCTATTTTTTAAAGTTTCAATAAAGTTTTAGCTTTATTAGCAAAAAAAACAAAAAAAAAAATTATATTATATTAAGATTTATAAACAACTTTTATAAAATAAAAACTTTTACTTGTAAATCACTGACCACAAAAATTTTGAAAATAAAGTTAATAAAAATTCCATCAAAAACTAAACAAAAAGAACCTGGAAGGAGTCCCTCCAAGACCCTCGACAATACAGAAGAATACTCTATTCTTGATGTAGTTCTTATCGATAAAAAAACACCAAAAGTTTCTATTATTTACAAACAAAATAAATTCTCTCTTGTTTATGCAATGAAACTAGCAGTCTCTACTCAAGTTCCTCCTTTATAACATTGTTCCTCTTCATGACTAATTCCCACATACAAACTTGATAATGATGACTCGAACCAACTACTAGCAATTATTCAAGTTCTCTTTGAACCAAAACATCTCTCCAAATTTTCTACTCCTGATCTAAAAGTGACCACAAAAATCCTTACAAACTTTGCAACACCTATCTTAAACCAATTTATAGAACATTAAACAAACTTCAATTTATTCAAAAATGATAAAGAAATTGCTATCAGAAAAGTTGTCAAAGAAACCATGAATTATAAACTTCATTGTCCTTGGAATCAATCTCTATCTCCACCGATGAATCCTTCAACACTTTTTCTCTCAAAAAAAGGAAAACTCCTATACCCTCTCCCAATACTCCTGTTATACAAGAAGATCATTCCATGGATACAGACCAACCAAATAAGGAAGACTGCAATACTTCTAATATCCTTCAACACATCTCTGAACCTGATTATTCTTATACTGATTCCACAATAGGTAATAATCTTAAAAATAGTTCAAACGAAAGCACCAATTAAGATCAATCCCTCCCATCATCCAGCACTAACTCAAATATGGAAATTGATCAACAACAACATGATCCTAATCAACAATCATGGGCAGATGAAATAGAATATTCTATTAATGAACATGATATTAGAACCTAATCACAATCAAACAATATCTGAGACAGTTGATTTAATTACTAGCACACCCAGAGATCTCAAGCATTAGTTGAATTGTACATCAAAATCAGAAATCTTCCAACAATTCCACTACCAAAATCACTATCTGCGATCCTCACCAAACTGTCATATAGAGATAGATCATTCTTCCATTCTTTCACTCAAACAAACAAGATTAAAGGAAATCATCAAAAGGAATATGAAACTGTTAAAAAAGAGTTTCACAACAATTACATGAACAAATACAATATCGACTATATTAATCAGACCACGAAAAAAAAGATCTGAATCATCCTCAACAAATCCATCTTGGCCACATTTCTCAGATCAAACAATCTTTCTCTTCTTCATCATTGGCGAATAATTGAGTTACTTAAATTTGGCTTTAACTTCTTTATCGATTCTACCTTGGAAAAAATTGACTACAAGGAAATTATGACTCAAATTGAGAAACTAATCAAAAATAAACTTTTGACTCTCCCCACAAATCCCTCTAATATACCTTCAAGAATCAAAATAAAACTCCCCTATCCCTTGTCTTTAAGTAATCCTAGTCTTACAGATACTATAGCCAAAGCTCTTAGAAGTTTTTAGAACTTTGATCTCTTTCCCAACAATTATTTTAAACAATGTTTCAATCTACCTGAAGACCCAAATAACCTTTCACAAGAATTACAAGTGGAATTTCCTATCAGAGAAAGATTCAAACTCTAAAATCTAAAAGATCTGATTAAGCCACTCAGGGAATCATACTATGTTCTCTCAAAACTTCCAAACTCATACTTTGATCTTTCTCTGCCAAAATCTCTACTCCCAGACTCGTATCAACAACTTTCTAAGAATCTAGTACTCATGTTCTCTATCCCAAATAACTCAACACAAATCTGTCATACAATTACTAACCTTAGACAACACAACTTCACAGTCCAATTCTTACCAAATAACTACCTCATCCAAAAACTCTCACTTTCATCACCATATTGGCATAGTGAAAACATCGGTATCTCACTTCCTATTATAGATTAAAAACAAGTTAACACACTATTTCAACAACTTTTCTCATATTACTCTTATTCTCTTCTGTTAAACTCAGAATGGATTGATCTATTACTTAAACAGCTCAACCATCCCCCAATCCTCACTGACTTTTCAGTCATTGAACAAACATTAGACATTACCAAAGAACTGCTTGATCGAAATAACCCAACCTTTAATGAACATATCAAAAAAATCAAATCCTCATTTTATAGTTCAATTTCTAGAGAATGGATTACTCCCATCTTCCGAAACTCCCAAGTATTGAATTAACAGCTGAAATTCTAAAGGAAAAGAATATCACGATAGATCTTCTGATTAAAGACAACGAAAATTTCAATACAAACTTAACAATCCTTAAAGATCTTTTCTACTTCCGCACACTTCTTGACGAGTTTATTGCAGAGTCAGAGTTGTCTGATCCCGAAGCAGCTCTTCTTCCCAAGTTTTATCAATGATTGAATTCATACCTGATAATAGTTACTCTTTAGAAACCTTTACTTCATTACTATTCTACAAACATTTTTCTAATAATTCACCACCTACTTACAAACTGAGTCCTCAATACCCAGTTATACAACTAACACTCAAGTTACTAAAAACAAAAAAAAATCTTCTTACAATTTCTGTTCTAAATACATAAGGATTAAATCAATTAGAAAAACTGCAATGCTTAATTTCATCAATAGATAATCTCAGGAATATTCATATTCTTATTGAAACAAAATATACCCTACAAAAACCCTTATCTCAAAAACTCTACAATTATACAATTATAACTAGCATACTTACCTATTTCCCTAGCAATGGCACATGCTTACTTATTCCCAAAAACCTATCATATCACATCTTCAAAACATATGCTAAAAATGAATTCTGATGTGCAGCCTATCTAAAATTCAAACACAAAATAGATATTCTCATCATAGCCCTATATCTACCACACAACAATGACCTTAGAGAAAAAGCTATATCTTTCTTTAATAACCTATTATCATTACACCCAGAAGTGGAATTTATAATCGGTGGAGACTTTAATACATATCCTGTAAAAGCTCCAGCCATAAATGCTCCAACAAACAACCAGAAAAGGAAAATCTATTGACACATAAAGAACATGATCGATATGACAAAAGCATTAAAAAAGATTATCTTTATACTCACTATACAACAACAAGTGCTTCAAGAATTGATCAGCTATATATTACATCCAACTTGATCAGTAAAATCTTAAGTTATAATGTTACAAAAAACAATTCCATATCAACTGATCATAAAATGATCAATGCATGCTTCCGATGATTCAAATACAAATCAAAATGCATCTCTTTTTTAACAAGAGTTTATCAATTTAACAAAGCTATAAAAGAACAGATAAAATTATTGCAAGAAGATATTGATCTATACCTTTTCAATGATCCATATCCCACTTGAAATTCACTCGAAATTGCCATAAAAAAAGCACTAAACTCAAATATCCCTATAAGAAAACAACAAATTCCATCAAAACCTCAACAAATGTCACTAGAAATAAAGAAAGCCATTAAACAAATCAAGATAATCCTGCAAAAATCAAAAGTATCAGGAAGAAGTATAAAATCTCTTCAGCAACTAGCCAAAAGTTTCCATAACAAAATTTTAACATTGCCACCTAGCCCTAGATCTCTCTCTAAAACATTCAAACTGCTTCTAAAGAAAAAACAAATCCAGATGGCTAAATATATCAATGATCAAATTCAGAGAAACATTACCGATAACTTCATAAAATTCTGGTCTAAACCAAAGCAATACATCAGAATGGCCATGGGAGCTCTTAAACCCTTCCTTGACTTATCAATCCTTCATGATGAAAATGAACTTCAAGATGATCCAGAGATCCTTAATAAGATAATTATCAATAATTATCAGAATTATCTAATCCCAAAGAACTTTGAAATGGAGGAGAAATAGGTTTCGGAATATAATTCAAAACGAAACATATAAAATGACTAATACAATAACTTTATGGAGAAAATCACACTAGAAGAATTCACATTAACAATTGCAATATTTCATAGAAATAAAGCTCCTGGTTCTACAAAAATTCCTTATGAATTATGGAAACACATTAGTTCAACCATACAAAAAATGGTTATAAATCTCTTTAATGACATCTTGTTCAATAGTCACCCTTCTAAATACTGAAAAAGCTCCATCATTACACTTCTACCTAAGAAGCTCATATGGTCTCATAGCTTAAGTAATTCATGTCCTATCGCCCTTATAGAAACAAGTAGAAAGATTTTCACAAAAATCTTAAATACTCGACTATCAAACATTATTTTGAACAATAATATTTTTTCATCATTCAATTTTGTTAGCACAAAAAACCAAAGTAATTTGGAACCTATATCTATTCTGAGATCCTTAATTAGCTCCTCATACAACTTTAACAAATCATATTGGCTAGCATTATTTGATATTTCAAAAGCCTACGACTCTGTCAATTTAAAAAATTTGGAACTAGCCCTCACCCGAATAAAGACTCCAACAAATTTTAACAATCTAATCCTGAATCTCGTAAATAAACACTCGATCCAATTCATCGCACATTATAGTTTAACTCCCCAAATAGTAGTATCCCAAGGTTTAGATCAAGGCAAAACAATAGCCCCATTACTCTGGACAATATTTTATGATCTGGTCATTTCCAGAATTCATAACACTTTACCATAGTCAGACAAAATATTTGTATATATTGATGACATAGCAATTTTCTTTCATCCTTAAGATTACTACAGGTGGTAACAAATATCTTCACATCATTTTTAAAAATAAATCACATAACATATAACAAAACAAAAATTGATTTGATCACCAGCCACTCCATAAAAAGTGACAAAAGAAAACAAAGCTTAGTAGTAGAAGGTATGTACATCATGTCAAAACCTTTCAATCAACCAATTAAATACTTAGGTATATATTTATCTAGAAAGTCTTCAAACATGGCCATGAAAAGGAACTTATTAGATAAAACAAGTAAATTTGCTGAATGTATATCTCAACAAAAGCGATGGAATGGCTCTATCACCAAGTAGGTCTCACAATGGATCATCCCAGCTCAACTTGAGTATACCTTCCAAATAACTCCACTAAAAAAAAGAGATCTTAATAAACTACAAGTGATAATAAACAAAGCAATTAAAACAAAACTAAGCATTAAACGTATCATTATCAATAAGATAGTCTACTTTTAAGCTGACTTGAATCTTACTTCATTGAGTGATCACAGAAGTCAAACTCTTATCAAGCTCCTGGTCACGACCTTAGCAAGTTCAATCACTTTTCCATTTATTAAAAAAGAAATCTACTCAATCTAGGCTAGCACAGCCATTTGGGAATGCCCCCTATACAAACCTCATTTATTCAAATCCTTATGGATTACTGAAGCAGCCTTACTCTCATATAAATACCACATCAATATTTGCTCCCTGGAATGCCCTTTCAAGAATGATGATGTACACCTCTCGATAGGATTACATACTAGCATTCCAAAAACAACAGCACTTCACTTATATAGACAGAATATGAGGTTAATCAAACAACTCTTCTGCTTCAACTCTATAGTTAAAAATTCATGGAACGAATTCCACACAAAAGCAGGAAAGATCAATCCAGAATTAATACCTACATGGTTCTCAAATCTAGCCAATATATATCTACCGATCAAGAGTAATATGCTCTCAAAACCTAATCCAACCCTATTGTTTTGGGCCTTTAACACAACAAATCAATCTCTAGAATTCATAAAATCACAAAAAAATAATAGAGACATATCAATTATCAAAGAACATCATTATATACTTGAATCCCAAATGCATTAGATAGTACCATACTGCTGCTCTTCCCAGCTATATATAATTTCTTAACCTATAACTAAAGTGATATCACTCTGGTATAAGAAAAAAACCAATTTCTTTTAACTACTAAATAATTTAGACGAAATCAAAACTCAGCTCTTGTTGAAACAACCTGTTCCTCTACCTTTTATAATTATTCCACCTGATCAAGCTAAAATGATAAGTGTACCTAATAAGATTACCATAACACAACAACAATAATTTATCTGTCTGGAAAAATCAACAACTTGAATGCTATTCTTCAACCTTTCTGATTTACCAAATAAAATTTGGACTATTTTATTAAATCAAATTGAAATTGCCGACCCAAATACAACTATCAAATGTCACCTTTCTACAAATCTACTGTCCTCCCTTCCTTTATACATAAACAAACAGATTAAAGTTCCATATAGTTATTTTATTAATTACTGCCAAAATCTAGCTAAGACAAAAAATATTATGTTAGAGTTCTCAAAGAAAAAAAACTCAATTGAACTATCAGCTAACAATATAATCTCATCACTTCCACCTATCAACATTAACAACTATAATTCATCTCTACGTATCAATAGCAAAATAGGCATCAGTATTATACATTGGATCAAATTCATTAACAATTCTTGCAATCTAATTGTAACCACTCTCAATACTGATATGTTTCACAAACCCGAATCTATTTATGAACTTAAAATACTCAAATTAGCAAACAAACAATACTGGTTTGCTAACAAAACAAAATTCAGAACTTTAGTAACATTCTGAACAAAATTACTCCTTAACTCTCTATCCACAAGATCCAAACCCAACAAGTAATACCCATTACTTTACCCAAATATCAAATGTCCTAGATGTGAATATCCTACAGAGGATCAAATCCATGTTTTCACATGCAATAAAAACAACAAATACCTGAATTAAAAAGCAAAAAAACTTAGCACTTTATTTAAAGACTTAATCAACAAACATATAACAAAAAGTTTTTCAATATGTAATATTGATCACCTTCACTAGTTTAATAATGGGGCCATATTACTTAAAATAGCATTAGGAGCCTCTAATCAATTCTCTAACCAACTTAACAAATCAAAATACAAAGCATAATTAGCCAACAAATTCCTTAAAATCCTTAACAAGATATAGAAACAACAATCTGTCACAGTGAACATAGCTCCTCTAAATGAAATCAAATGGAAACTCACCAAGGCAACACCCTCTATCTCTAGTAGTAATAATAATAACTAT
>CAJVPT010000597.1:0-27835 GCA_910592055.1 Acaulospora colombiana | reverse complement strand
TCTTCTTTTCCCTTTCCTTGTTGCCAGAGGTATAGGATATGTTGAGTAAGGATCCATTCCTTATAGAATATTGTTTTATCTATTCCTAGGATATTTGCAATAATACTATCTAGGATAGAAAAGTTTCTGGTACGGAAGTTGTTTCTTCTTTTGGGTCTCTTTTTTTTTGCCTTATCAATTGTTGGGATGCCCATAATTCTGAGGTTTTATCGTGCTTTCTTGAAAGCTTAATTAAAGTATTCAAGATATTCTCCTCCCTTTTGTTTACTATATGAAAAATACATTGTGCCCTATCTATGTTAGCTGTGTCACGTGATTATTGAATGAGTCATGCTTTATGGATTAACTCTGTTTATTTGTTTACTTATTCAGATAGCATTACTGTGGTTTTCTAATATATCTGTTATGCTAGTAGATCAATTGTGGGGTAAACATGAGTTGCAGATTGTTTATCTGTTTATTTATTGATTTCAGTAACACGTGTGCTGGTTCTATTAAGAGGTAAAGAGAAATGTGTTTTGTGATTAGCTAGAACACATGTTGAGCTTGTTTATCTGTTTAGAAACACGTCACGTAATCTGTTGTTATGTCTCTGTTGTCCAAAGAGATGTGTTTGTGTTCATATTACGTGTTAGTTGTTTATGTATTGCTAATGTATTGTTACTGATAATCTCTAGCTATTGCTCTTTGGGCTCCTGATGTCTTCTTGGGTCTTGCAAATTTTGAGTTTTGACTGGTTTACTGGTTGAGATTATTATATTGTCAGGTTCCTTCTAATGTCTAAAAAGGTGTAAATCTGCACTAGCCTGGTTGGAAGCTAGGAGTGTTGATGTTGGGTCCCTTGACCTTACTGTGATTCAAGTTTACTTTTGTTTTTCCTTTCCCTCAAAAGTTGATGGATAAAGTACTAATGTTATTATTATGTACTCTTCTCCTGATAGCTTGTTTATAGAGCTTTATGTGTTGCTCCAAGTGGGGTGATGTAGTTGTGTTTCTCTTTACTATATTTGCTAAGCTTGGATTGTGTTATTCTTTTTCTCTAAAAATTACCAAAAAAGAAAATTTTTAAAAAAATTGTGGATCAGTGGAAAGAGTTTTTTTGACAAGGTTTTATATGGTTTCTAAAGTAGCAATTATATTGAAAATAGCTTATGTTGCTCAAAGTTTTTTGTGTTGATTAAATTTGTTTGATAGTTGAATTAGTATATCCATGATATATATCTTTTTTTTTTTTATAACTTGCATTATTCTATGTTTTTTTAATTATATATTTAGATTACATGATATGAAAAAACCTATTGATTTTTTTAGTAGATGGTATAATCTAAAGTTTACATATTATAAAAATAAATAATTGTTGTTTTGCTATCACAGATCTTATTTAAGATGATTAACTCTTGTTTATCAAATTTAAAATAAATATAATATATAGAATTATAAACAAAAATATGTTTGTTTAGAATTTATATTTGTCATGTGAGCTTATTGTTGTGAAAGTGTAGATATAACAGATTTTATATTATATATTTTAGATATAATCAGTTGTTGTGTTGTTTAGAAACTTTATTCTGTTAAGTAAAAGAGGTTTGAATATTTTACTAGATATTATAAATTGAGTTTAAACTGATTTATCAGCTTGAGTTATTGTTTGCAAGACTTCTTTTGATATTAAGAAAGATGTTATTTTGTATTGGACTAGTTGAAAGCTTAAAAAGTTGAGATTAGATCTCAAAAAGTTTATTATTAATCAGTATTCTTATATTTTTCTTTTCTTTATAAAGAAAGAAACATTATATAGGACAGATAGATTTTCTTTAAATCTACTTAATATTAGTTACTAATTAGTTATACTGTATATAGTAAAGAGCTTGTTTAAGAGCAAAGAATTTTATATATAAAAGTATTTTTTTTGTATATGAAGCTAGCTTCTTTTGTTTTCCAATAAAATTACCAAAAAAAAAATTTTTTTAAGAAAACTAGGAATCAATAGAAAGAGTTTTTTTTATAATCGTATAATATTATAATAATCTTTTACCTTTTATTAAAAAAATTAGATAATAATTTAGAATATATTTTTTAAGATGATAATGCTTTAGTTTATTAGACAAAAATAGTTAAACAATAATTAAAAAATAATTTGATAACAAATATTTTTTGACCTGCGTAATCACCAGATCTTAATTCAATTGAGCATTTATAGAATATTTTAGAAAAAAAAGTTGTAAATATAATTTCTATCCAAAAAATTTTGCAGAATTAATGATTATTTTAGAAGAAAAATGGAATCAAATTGAATTGAAAAATTTAAAAAATTTAGTAAAAAGTATATCAAGAAGAATTCAAGTTATAATAGATAGTAATGAAAATCTAACAAAATAATAATAGTATTAATAAAAAATTCAGACTTTTGTGAACACATTAATATAAATTTTATTAAAAGTTATTTAGTAAATTCTTTAACAATAATAAAAACAAAATCAACTTCAAATTTTAAAAATCACATGATTAACATGTAGTTGGATACTTTTGACTGGTGTATGATAAAGATGTGATATAGACATGACATCATAAGTATATCTCAATTGAGTGGTCCACGTATGACGAAATTTTTTGTGATGTGGATCGATGATTAAATATACTTACTAATCAATGAAAAAAGAGATCGGATCAATTAATAGATACTCCAAAATGAAATTAATCAATGCACTTGTGCACATCTCTACTGATAAAAATATAATTTTTTATTTTTTATTTAGTGTTTTCACGGAAAGTCATTTTGGTAACTTGTCATATAACATTTTAAATCTAAATTTAGGTCTCACCCGTAAGTTGAATGCAAATTTGTTTAATTAGTTGAAAATTATCACACAAAACAATGACCCTATATAGCAATGATACATGTAGATAAACAAGCAGTTTTAAAAGATTTTTCGTATGTAAGCTAATTATATAATTATATAGAGTTCATCTTTCTGAGCTTGCAGATTGTTAATGTGATGGTAGTCTAGTCAAAAAGTTACTACCATAACCCATCATGTAAGGCTTCGGTCGCACAGTTTTGCAAGGGGTTGGTTAAGCACGATAGCAGTTTAGTCAATAAGTTACTACCATAATCCATTGTATAAGGCTTTGGTCTTATCAATCTTACTCAGATTGCAACTTACATTGTTTTTTAATTTCTTATTAAATATTTGACACTTTGTTTTTTCATTAATGATATACCTCATATATACAAGCTAACTGAAAAAAATGAATCTAATGTCCGATGGTTGTTGAATTAATTTAACCATTACGAGTGCATATCATTTGTGCACTTTCAGTAATTTTACCAGTAAAAAATATTAATGAAGAAAAGATAAAGGTATTCAAGAACATTTAACAAAAATGGAAGGTAAATTTATGTGTACATACTTTATCTACTTTGATATAAATTTTAATAAAATTTATTTTGTGCAAGATGGCAATTTCAAAAATGATTGGGATAAGTAAAGTGAGTTACAGCATTCAAAGAAGCTATGATTAAGAAGTTGCTTGATACTTATTAGTATGCATTTTCCTAAATATCTGTGCTATCCTTGAGTTTCATTATTAATATTTTGGCATTATTGTGTTTAGAAATGACAACACAGTGGTCCATCAACACCCAATAAGCCAGCTACTAATGCATCGTCAGATATATTTTTTTGTTCATGTGATCCAGTGATAGAAATTGGCATTATATCGCATGTGATCTGACATATAAATGCATCACTTTGGTATATGTCATAAAAAGCAAAATAAATGTCCTCAAGTATGCAAAATGTATACTCACCTGACAAAAGTATCTGATCACATGAAGATTGCTACTCAAAGGATCAAACTTTATTCATGAATAACTCTAAATTTAATACATAAAAATACATCAAAATTTTTTTTTACATAGTTACACTTTCTTTATTCAAAAAGAAAAAAAATTAATGTGAACTTATCAATTTTGAGTATAGTGAAATTATTGACCTGTGGAAAGGTGATTACAGTAAGCACAATATTAAAGATATTCTTAATTATCTAAAAACAACTATTTATGATATTATTGAAAGATATAAAACAAATCAAAAAATATTGCTATTTTTAGATCTGGTAGACCATTTAAATTGACAGAAAAAGATATTAAATATCTTTTAAAAACTGTAAAAAATAAAATAATAGAAAAATTTAATCAATTATTAACAATCTCAATAAGTTCTTGTACTATTTAATATATTTTATATAAAGGATTTTAGAGTCAAATTAAAAAAAGAAAAATCTTTAATATTTAAAGAAAATTATAAAAAAAAAAAATAAAAAGTATTGTATTAAAAAAAATTGGAATTTAGAAAAAAATATAGTAATCTGAAATAATAATTCTTGTTTTTTATTATTTCAAAATAACTTACATTATTGAATTGGTAATATTCATATAAAAAATATAATATAAATTGTCTAATTTCAATAGTAAAATCAAAACATCAGGATTTATTAATATAAAAATATTTTATAAAAATATAATTGAACTTTTGATTCAAGTTTTTGATAAAATTACAGAGTTTATATATATTGAAGTCTTAAAAAATAATTTTTTATCTTTTATTTTTATTTTTTTTTTCTCTCTGTTAGGTTAATTATATATACTTTATTAAATATTTATAGACTATATATATTAAATAAAACACTAAAGCTAATTCACTAACTTACTTATTTTGATTATATTATTTCTCTAAGTACAAATTCAGAAGTAATTTATTATTCTGTTAGAAATTTAGATAAAGATCCTTCCAACTTTTAATATCATTATCTGCAGGTCACTACTACAAATCATTCTTTTCAGCTTTGACAGATATCAAAACTTTAATCACTTTATTCTATACTTTACATCAATTAGTAGGATTTCTTCCAATTTCTTGTCTTTGATTCTTTTTTCTTTATATAATAACTTCTTACTAGATTAATTTTCTGTATTCTTGCTCTTTCTTTTCGGACCCTATAAGTATACTGTTTTTTTTATCTTATCATATTTGTGGATTTCTAATATCTATTCCCACTCGATCATCTTTTTATATTTCATATTCTATAGTTTCTTTCAAAAGTGATTATATACTTTCTTCTGTATTTTTATTATTAATCTTCTTGTTTCTTTTCCAATTCTTTTATCATAACATTTCAAATCAGTTATTCTTATAATTAAAATTTCTTCTATTAATTCCATATAGAAACTGAGTGTATCTTAACTGATTTCTGAGATTTTTTTCACTAGTTTTGCTATCTGTTATCGATTTCTCTATTTTTATCCTATTATCTATCATTAATTTAACTCTTTTTCTTCAGATTTCTTTTTTTTTCTTTTGAGAGCTTTCTGAATTCTTTAATGGCTTTTTCTATTTCTTTTTGTCATGTCTCACTTCACTAAGTCTTGTAAGTTGGGCATTCTAGCAAGTGTTCTATTGTTTCCTCTTCCTAGTCACACATAATATATTTCACTTGCTTATACAGATCTGATCTTTTTAAAGCTAGCTTAGTTAACATTGGTAGCTTATTCTTGATCAATTTAATGAAAAAACTTTTGTTTTATAAGTTTTTAAAAGAAGTATTCCATATATGTTTATTCTTAAATTGTTCCCATATTAGGTTCCATATACAGTATATCTGTGTTGATCTTGGATTTGTTGATTCTATCTCTTTTTAGTTTTACCTTGAGTTGTCCATTGATAGGCTATTACTTTATTATTTATTTTTTTAATAGTTTGTCTTATAGAGATATCTAACACTATATCTTGTTATTTAATTTTTGTGATAATTTTGAGTGAGACTAAGTTTTTCTATTTTATTGCCAGAAATCTTAGTACTTTTTTGGAAAGAGCATCCGCTTCTTTATTATACTGAATATTAGAATATGTTTTAATCTTGATAAGCTTGAGATTTAGCTTCTTTTTCTTTATAAAATCAAACATACATATTCACAAAGACTAGTTTTGTTCTTTTAACTATTTTTTGTAGATTATTCTAGGGTTTTTCTTTTCTATAGTTATTCATTTTGAGATATACAGTAGGCTTGACTATCTATAAAAATCTTGATCTTGCTATCTATTGAAGTTGCTAATAATATAATTATTATCACTACTAATTCTATTCTAGTAGATAAAGACCAATTATCTACTCCAGTTTGAAATTTGCTTTCTCTTCCTGCTTTTTCTATCTATATTCAAACTGCTTCTATTTTCTTGTTTGTACTTCCATGGTTTATAAGGGACTCGTCAAAGTAAAAGGTCATTGGTTCTTTTCTTTTCTTATTATGGTTAAGTATTTCAATCAGATGAGATTAGTAGGCACCTTCTTCAATATAATCTTTAATGATATTTACTTTTCAATACTCTATTTAAATATATAATATTCATTCATTCTGGATAGTTACTTGATCACAATATATTGTTCTTTGTATTATTTCTTCCAATACTTCTTTGAAACTTGGAAGTCTAGTAATTGAGTTCTTCTAGTGGATTTTCTTACATTGAGATAAGGAATTATATGTATTTTCTCTATACTTATTTCGATTATATATCAGTTTTCTATCTTTGTGCCTTCTGTACAATCTTGACACTGGATTAGTTTTAATTCTTGATTTTTAACAGAACTGATATATTCAAAGTACTCTATTTTAAGATGTCTTTTGATATTATCTAAAATTAATTTTCTCCAAATTATCTGTTGCTGCTAAAATTTATTTCTTATAACCATTCAAAGTTTCTTCATTTGTTAAAGCTGAAGTTGAAAGTAGAATTTTTTAGATTCCATTTTATTTATTCTTTTTTTTAGAATTCTATAAACTGTTTTAATTTATTTCCTTGAATTATCTTAATTATATATAGGTACTATTCTAAAATGAGTCTTTTGCTTGTTTTTTATAAAAATTGAAGCATTCACCAGTTTTGTACTTCTCCTGTTCATAATTTATTAGCTAGTCTATATATATCAACTTGTTATTTCAAAGTAATAAAATTGTTTTTCTATATTTTTTCATCAATAAATATTCTTTAATTGGAATTTTTTCTTGATTTCATTTAAAAATATCATTTCATTCTCAACTTTGAAAGGTCATGCTTGTGTTCTTGTTTAGCTTCAGTACTTATAGTGAAAAGTTTCTCTTTTCTGAAAGATTATTCAGTGAGTTATATGTAAGTATATTGATAGATTCTCAGTATTTAATTTGTGCTTGCTTGAGTCTAATAATTATTGTAGTTCCAACTATTTAATATATTGCATAGTCCTATTATTTGGCTTTCTTTTTGTAATATCCAAACACTCTTTAAGTTACAAATCTTGAGATAGTGTATTATACTGTTAGATATTGATTGGTATAATATAGTTTTATTTTTGAACAGTTTTCTATATACTATTGTTAAGTTGTTGCATATCTTCCAAGACAGTATATCATGTTATATTTTGAATTCAATTCTTGGTATTGGTACTCTATTTAAGATATAAAATGTTAGTTTGTCTATTAGCTTTTTATTTTTTAGAGCTCTGATAACCATGTTGATTTTCTTAAGTATCCATTTATTGAGTTCAATAGCTGTCTTCTGATTACCTATTCAGATCCTTAAAAACCTTGCTTGTTCTGTTTTATCCAATTCTCTTACTATTTTTTTGTTGACTCCTACTTGAACTTCTTCAGTATACTGATTGGGATTGTTGATAGTAATTAGAACTAATTTGTTATTATTAATCTGAAAGTCATTTGTTCTATAAATTATTCTTATTTCTTCTAATTTTTTTTCCATGTATTCCTTTAAATGTATTACCTATGTGATATTATTCATGAAGACTATCACTGCATGTCATGACTCTAGCTTTCTATTACTATCTTTTTTCAAATCTGAATTTCAGATAACTAATATTTTATATTCTTTTGTTTCATCATTTTGGATCTTACATATAAAGGGTTATAAAAATATTCTTCCTATTAGAGGCAAAATAGTTTTTTCTTGTTCAATTCCATTTCCTACGATTATTGCTTTTGTTAAGTCTTTTTTATATATCATTCTAAACTCTCTATTATAAAATAGACTTATCATAATTCAGATAAAACCCTCTAAAATTTTGATTTTTTTTATGATCCTAATTAATATATTTAGACTAATTATGTCATATGCTTTTGCCATATCTTAAAAAAAAATCTATAACTCATTTTTATTTTCTTTTGCTTCCTTGCAAATATTATTAAGGATTTGTATTGGTTGTACTATACTTTTTCCTAGTAATTTTATGTAATTGGAATCTCTCAGAATATTATTGCTCTTACAAATATTTTCTAGTCTATTTGTTAAAATCTTAGTGAAATACTTTTATGTAATTTCCAGCAATACTATCAGTCTTGTATTAATGAGTTCACACTTTCATGATTTTGATTTCACTATAGGATAGATATGACTTTGCTTTCAATTATATGAAGTGACTTTTTATTTTAAAAAGCAATTAAGTATCTTCTTTAGGTAGTTTTTTTCTTCTTGATCCAACCTTTTTAATATTTCATAACTAATTTGTAATTTTTCTAAAGCTTTTTTATTTGGGAGCATGTAAAATGTTTTACTTAATTCTTTTTGAAAAATTAATTTTAAGAGATCTTTATACTATTTTCCTTTAATATAGTTTTTGGAACTGTATTTTTCTTTTCAATTATCTGTTAGACTATCAAAGTTAGTATCTTATGTTTTAAATACTTCTTGATAGTATTTTCTTATCTCTTTTTTTATTGTATCCTTTTTAGTCATTACATAGTTATTTTTCTTATTTTTAATTATAACTTTATCCAGAACTATTTTGATTTGCTTCTTATCTGTCAAAAAGTTTATCATTCTTCTTTGATTATTTTGCAAATTATTATATTTTTGTTTTAAGACCTTTTTAATAGTATCTTTTGTTATTTTGTCTTTATATTTCAACAGGTTAACTTTAGGCCTTCTATCACATTACATATTTCTTTTTTTAATAATATCCATAGTATATTTGAAACACTATATTGAATACTGTGGTCTTTGATTTGATAATTGGGATTGTATACATTATTGTATTTTTTGATTGCTATACTAAGGACCTATAGTTTGCTTGATTCTTGTGAGATTTGTGTTTTTTTGAGAAGTATTTTTAGTTAAAGAACTCATCTATATTTGATATATTCTAAACCATACTTGTAATGTTTTTCTTGTATAGTAGGTATCTTTTTACTTGCAAGCTTGTTATATACTGTTTTATGTATTTGTTCTTTAAATATCTTCTATATTATATTTGCATGAGTTTCTCTTCTACTCTCTTTTGGCTCTTCTTCTAACAAAAGATCTAGTATTATTCTAAGCTTATGGTTTACACTTTTCCTAAATGTTTACTATTGTTCTATTGTTGATCCTTTAATATCAATTTTTTATTTATTCTTTATAGCTGATTTGTTAATGATGTCTCTTGTTAATAGTTATCATATAATATTATCAATAATATTGTATGATCATTACCTATAATTTCTTTCATACTTTAATTATCAAATCATAATAATGGAAATTTTGTAAGGCTCTATGATATCTATATATAATCTATTCAGCTACTATTGGTAACATTTCATCTTATTGATATTTTGTTCTTTTCTTAACATATTGCTTATGTATCTATAAAAGCTTATTTATTTAAAGAGTTGAATAGTTGGATCTCTGGATATCAAAATGGTTTGAATATTGCTCTAGAAGTTGATGCTCTATCTTCTGCAGGATTGTATGTAACATTGAAGTCTTCCATAATTATTATATGAAAGTTTTGTCTATACTTTTCTTTGATAAAGTTTTATACTTTCTTCTATGCCTTTTTACTTTATTGTTTGTCTAAGGGGATATAAATCTGGATAATACAAATCTTGTTTCTTTTTATAAGCATATTGACTGCTATTATGTATTCTTCTGCCTCTTTTACAGATACTATTTTTTTTCTAGATTCTTTCTTATCAATATATTAACTCCTATTCCATAGGAAGTATCTTTGTTGATACTATAGAAATGCTTGTACATTATCTGATTTTGAAAGATCCATTTTACTTTTGCTTTGGTAAGCTTTGTTTTATATAGATCCATGATTCTAATGTCTTGTTTTAGCATTTCTTCTATAAGGTTATATTGGTTTAATTTATCAGTAATATCTCTAATATTGTATGTTTCTATTCTTATTACTTTTTTTTTAATTTCTGCATCTTTTCATTTTTCTTCTAGTTGTATTTTACTATTTTTCTTTTTTATGAATTTAGTTTTTTTTATTTGAAGGAAAGTCTCAAGGTCTTGATCATACTGTTGATTCCTAATACTATTTTGCTCCTTCTGTTGTACTTTATCCTTGTTCTTTATTTAAATATTGAAAATAGTAGGCAGATATTTTTTATCCTTTTGTAATTGAACTGGTGCTCCTTTTAGAAATAATTGGCCCTTTATCTGAGTGGATCTTTTTCAAGTTTATCTATTTTTTTTCCTAGTTTTTCAATTAATTTGTATAATTGAAATGCTTCAAATTTCTGGTCTGGATTTTATATGAAGCTTTCAGTTTTGCATTTTGTTGTTTGTCTCTCTTATTGTCTAGTATTAATATTATTGTTTTTTTCCTTCCTTTGATTTTGTATCTTTTTATATAAAGTATGGCTTCTTTTTCTTTTTAAAGATTCTTTGTTATTACTAGTAGCTGGTGGATCTGGTCTAAAAGTATATCAATAAGTTCTTATATGATGGTTTCTATTATTCCAGATATTTATTGTTGCTATACTTTAATATTCTGTCTTAGTATAGTTGTCTATTTTCTTTCTATAACTATTATATCTTTTATTTTCTTTTTTTTCAATAGGATCATTTGAATTGTCAGAGTCATATAAGTTATTTAAGTCAACAAATATTCTATATTGTTACTGATAGTGGTTTTTTGTACTCTATACTAGGCTTTAATTCTCAATCTTAATTTATTATTGTTATGCCTCTTTCAAGTCTCATTTTCAAAGTAAATTATTGCATAATCTTCTGATACTAGAATAATCTTATTTCTTGATATATAGAAAGCTTTTGCTTTTGTTTGACTAAGTGATTTAGATATCAGTTTTATAGATCTTTTACTAATTCCATATAGTTTTAAGAAGTAATACTTTCTTTCTTTAAGTATCTGGATTACTTCTTGATCATCCAGTTCTTTATAAACTATTATCAATCTTACATAATTGGCTTCAATTTTAAGTATCCAGTGTTATTTCAGTTTGACATGTACATAATGTGTGAAGAGATGGATTCTAAATCTTTTTTGATAAAAAATATATAATATTTATGAATATTAACTATTTTCCTATATTCTTCTATTGCCTTTCTAATTGATTGTTTATTATATTTGTGTTCTGTGTCTACCAATATAATATATTTTAATCTGTTTTTTGTTAAAGAAAGTTTTCTGGCTTGAAAAATTTTTTATTTGGAGAATATCTTTAAAAGACTAGACATATGCTTCTATCTTGATCTATTCTTTTAAGAGAGAAGATTTTCTCTTCTTTTTTTATTAATTGATTTTAAACATTATATTGTATCCTTTTATTTGTCAATACCAAAAATAATCCAATGGTTGCCATTAATAAATTTAATTTTAAAGGGATTTATTCTCTTGAGTATACTTTAAGTTCTCTTAAGTTATTTGATTTCTTTTCTTTGTTATTCCTAGTAGTATAGCTTGAAGTATTCTCAATTTAATTGTGCTCATTTGTTTGATAAAATAGAAATTAACTGTAGAATTTCATATTTTATTTCATTATTAATTATTATTAAAACTGGCTCATCCCACACCTTCTCCAGTACGTTATTAATAAAAGATCATATTTAGCAACAATTGGGATGAATACTTTCCCATACTGTCTAAGGATTTACAGATCACTAGAGAGAAAAAGAATAGAAAGCTATCTATTTTTATGACTCGATCTATGTCTAACCCAACCAGGATAAGAAAAATACATAACTGCCTAGTGTAAATACTTCTCTTTTAAAAACAAAGTGGGAGACAAACGAGATACACAAGCTGTGCATTGCTCACCCATCCCCATATTCAGGAATCGACACTATCTAGAGTACACTAATGCATCCACCGATCAGCTTGTTGCCACCCACTGTGAGGCTTAACATGCCAGGACTCACACAAGAGTCCCAACACCATCCAATGTTGGAGGTCTCTTGTACTAGTCTTGCAACTAGTTAGTGTTAAAAATAAAATTAAAATGGAGGGGGAAGATTGAAAATATTTACAAAAAAATGAAGTAGGGGAAGGAATGAAGGGATGCCTAACAACTACTCATCCACCCAACTTTGCCTCATTCATATTCTATTTCATGTATTATAAGAAACATTTTTTGTGATACAGATTCCTTGAACCATATTTTTAATTATTTCTGCTTTTATTTGCTCTGTTATAATCCTATTTTCTATTTCAACTTCTTTAATTGAATTGATTTTTTCAGTTTCTATAGAAGTTAGTTGAATATCCATTGAAACATTATTTGTTTCCACAGTTTTTTTTATACTATAACTTAAGGTATAATTTTCTATCTTGTTTATTAATATATTACATATTTTTTTTTAAGTATATGACTTCTAGATCTTGTTTTTTGTCTTATCCCTTTTCCTATAAAGTGATGATATATTTCTCAATATCTGTTTTTTTTGTCAAAGTTAAAAAATTTATATTTAACAAAGTGACAATGATGTTGTTTAATATTGAAATTGTATGGATTGCTCCTATTAGAATATGTGGTTGATCTCTTTTTATGTCTTAGCTTATATTGAACCATTTTTGTTTTCTATAGTTCTTGTTGAGGATTATAACTGATAGTAACATTTCCTAATACTCTTAGGATTTCTTTCTTACATCTTTCTAGAATTCTGATAATGTTTTGCTCTTTTTGAATTATATTATTACATGAGACAAATAAACTATTATATATATTAGGTTATTTTGATATTTTGATATTTTTATGTATGGTGATTTGTAAATAAGAAACAATATTGGGTTATACAATCAGATAATCTTTACCAATATACTGTTTATCTATATATTTTGATTTTGTATACCAGTCTTATTTATCTAATGTATATTACTTATTTACTGTTTATAATATAACTGGATTGACATATATATATTACTTTTTCATGATATATTTATATATTGTGAGTTATTATTTTATTATATTTAAGATCTATTCACTTTTATGTATTTGTGTTCGTATGGTATAAGCTGATAGATTAGTTGTTGTAATTATTTATTACTAATCTTTATTGTTTGATCCAAAAAATCTAAATGTTCTTCTAGATTTTTTGAGTTCTGAATTTGAACTGATTTATTAGTTTAAGTTATTGCTTTCAAAATCTCTCTTGGTATCTAGAAAGGTATTAACCTGCACTGGCCTAATTAAGAGCTTTGTAAAATTAATGTTGAATCTCAAGAAGCCTACTATAAATCAGTTTGTCTTTGTTTTCTCTTCTTCTTAAAGCAAATCAAAAGTATAAGAATATTGCTTCTAACTAGTATTATTCTTTTGTTGTTTTCAGAAGTCAACTGTATATTATGTAAAGAAAAGTTATTGTTATTACCATTTCTTCTTGAGATTGTTTCTTGTGAAAAGGTTTTTCTTTAAGAAATTATTATAAAAAAATTTTTTCTAAAAATTTAAGGATCAGTAGAAAGAGTTTTAAATAAGTTTTATAATTTTTTATCTTTTATTAATAAATTAGATAATAATTTAAAATATATTTTTAATATGGTAATATTTTAGTTAATTAAATAAAAATAGTTAAACAATAATTAGAAAATAATTCAAAAACAAATATTTTTTAATTTATATAATTATCAAATTTTAATTCAATTAAGTATTTATATAATATTTTAGAAAAAAGAGTTTATAAATATAATTTCTATTCAAAAAATTTTATAAAATTGATAATTATTTTTTAAAAAAAATAGAATCAAATTGAATTAAAAAATTTTGAAAATTTAATAGAAAATATGTTAAGAAAAATTAGATTATAAATAATATTGAAAATTCAACAAAATATTAATAGTAATATAATAATTTACATATGGTTAAATATCTTTGGTAGGTAAGTATATATCATATTGATACATATTTTATTAGTACTTAAGTAATAATACAAATGTAATTTATATATATTTGATATTTTTTTTTTTTTTTTTTTTTTAATGCTAGCTCATCCATGCGCCATGGCACCATTTTATTATAATAAAGAACATATCTGAGAACAACTGGGATGAATAATTATCCATACTGTCTAAGGATTTACAGATCAATAAATAGTACAAAAAGCTAACTATTTATATCTCACCCAACCAGGATGAGACAACTACATGACCGTCTAGTCTAGATATTTCTCTTTACTATGACAAACTAACTAGATACCCAAAATTTGACTATCTAGACCTAATATGTCATGGCATTCTCTAGGTCCTGAAATCCATTAAGCCCAGATCCACCAAGCGGCTTATTACTATCCCCTGAAAAGGGGAGCTAATGTGCCAAGAATTTATCTAAGGTATTCGGCACCACCAATGTTGGGATTTCTTATGTATAGCCTTAACTCCACTAACGCTAAAAGAAAATTTTAGAAGAGGGTGAGGTGTTTATAAATCTTGTCCAATGGGTGTCGGTAATGGTATTGTTGTTGTTGATTTACGATAAAGAGATAGGTATATCAAAACCCTCCAAAAAGATAATACCCAGATTGTCTGTTTTCATTTGTTAAATAGGAAGTGAGAAAGTTGTTGTTTATCCAATGTGTCCTATTGCAACTTGTTCTTTTCTGATAGCTACTGATGTAGAAGATTTCATGTCCTGTATCCACCCATATCAGGCATAATGACTTATGATGGACCTCAGGTTCTTATAGAGCTGAGGAAATGTATTTAGACATGTGAGGTGACTAATAGGAGGTTGTTTATCAATTTTGTTCAACATGTTTCATGTTGCCCAATCAGAGTTAATAAGATTCGTGTTACCCAAAATTTCAGGGTCAAGCTGGATTAGGCAAAATTTCCCAAAAAGCCATGAAAAAAGTAGCTCTGAGAGACTACAATACCAGTTCAAGGATAGAAAAATGAGTTCTTTGACTGGGACAGAATCTCTGTTGTCTCCACCATAACTGAGAGGTGAGAAGTACTTCAGCATTCGTCCTTCTTCCTTTAGGAACTTTCTTACCATAGGTAGTAAAGGTGGGAGCTAAACTTTCAGGTTATAGGAGTCCAGTTTTTTCAAAGGAGATTGTAAACAAGAGAAAGAAGAAAAAGGTGAGAGAGTTCTGGAGGAACTCTTTAATTGGTTTAAAGAAAGTGGCAAGACTTTATTAGCATAGAAGTATTAAAACTTCTTGCAAACATCTTTTTTGTGTGTGATCAGAGGATCAGTGGAAAGAGTGATGTCCTTTTGTTTTATATATATATTTGATATGTAAACTATAATAGTTTTAGATATAACATATATTTATTTTTTATAATATATTCAAATAATATATATTTGCTTTTATAATATATACTTGAAATTATTATAATCTAATTTAAGTTATTTTTTGTTTATATAAACAAAAAATAATTAATTTTAATTATATATTGTACTTATAATTAAAAAAACTATAGTTAAATATTTATAAAAATTTTATTTATATAAAATTCTATATCTAAATAGAATAAATTAATCAAAAATATTATAAATAAAAATTATATATTTATAGTATTTTTAAATTTAAAATAAAATCTATATTAATTGAATTAATAGATTTGTATTACTAAATAAAGATATTCAATAATATTATTCAAAAATATTATTAAATATATAAAAAATTTAAATTTATCTTAGATATAAATTAATAGTTTTATTGTAACTATAAATCAAATTAATATAAATAAATTTTAATATTTTATAAAAATGTAATAAAAATTGTGTTTTTTTATAATCCACAATTATGCCATAATGGTTTGTTCTTATTAAAAAATCAAACCAAAATCTACAATAATTTATAGACTTTTATAATATAACTAACTTGTCTTTATATATAAGTACTCTAAGTCAAATTTTGAAAACAATATTATATTCTTCTAATAAATTGGTTATAATCTCTATTTACCAAAATTATTGTTAATAGTTTGTTATTATTAATTAATCCAAAAACCAATAAATTATTAAGTTAAAAAAAAAAAAATAATAATAATAATTCAAGGAAAAATACAATTCAAGACTTACAAAAAAAGTCCAAAAATAAAAACAAATTTTTTTTAAAAAAATCTGTTTAATAGAAATAATTTTTTTGTTTTACTTGAATTTTGAAAAAAGTTTTTTCTTTTATTATTTGTGATATCAAATAAGTCAATTCAACTGATTCTTTATTTAAGTGAGCATCAGATTCTGTAGTTTTTATTTATTTTAAAATAATATTATATACTATATATGATAACTTATATATATTAAATATATTACATATTATATATACTAACTAACCCATTAAGAAAAATCATACAATGCTCTTTTAATTTTCCTAAAACAATTTAATAGAGTAATCTAATTATCAAACTATTGCATTTGCTCTAGTTTATTTTCAGATTTGAAACTTTAACATAATCTATAAATTTTTTTTATCATCAAGGTCTCCAATAATAAGTTTTATCCAAATTTAATTATGCTTTTATACATTCTACTAATACAATATTTACTCTTTTCAGAATTTCAACTTTCTTAATTTGTGATAACTTATTACAATTGATAAAATCATTAAGATATCTAATATTAATCTAATCTTTATTCTGATTAACCACAAGCTTAGTTCTATTCTTCTTTATTTTATCAAAATGCTGATAAGATATCAGTTATCTCATAATACCTATAAATTATCCTGATCTAATAAAAATAAGTTATAGATGATATTGTGTAATAATGGATTTTTTTTTATTTCAGTTATTCAATATGATAACTAGGATTATTACTAAACAAAAAATATTTATTTGATATAATGTTACTTATTTAATATTTATCAAAAAAATAAATAATTCAATATATTAATAATATATACAGTATAAATTGTTAATCAATTTTTACTATATAATTTGATATAAATAAATTATCAATAAATTTTTATTATATAATTTAATATTATTTTTTATATAATTTACACTATTTTTACTATATATTTCATTAAAATTTTTCTTAAAAAATTATTTAACATCTGTTAAAATTTTAATTTTATCAAAATTTATATATTTATCAAATTTTTAATTATATATTGTTTTTAAAATCAATTCGAGATTCCATATTTAAATAAAATAAATTAACCAAAAATATTATAAATAGAAATTATTTATTCATATCTAACTAAGTAAAATTCAGTATTTTGTAATTCAATATTCATATATTTTCAGATCTAAAATAAAATCTATTTTTTATCAAAATAATCAGTTTGTATTACTTAATAAAGACCAATCAATGTTCTATAAAATTATTCAAAAAGTTTATTGAATGTGTAAAGAAAAATTGAATTTGTTTCAGATATAAATTATTATTTTTATTATAATTTACAAATTGAGTTAATATAAATGAATACTTAATATTTCATGAGAATATAATAGAATCAAATATTTTACTTTTAATTTGATGTCTACTATATTGATCTACTTTATTTCAAATAATTATCAATTTTTATTATCTTTCATAATAACTTCTGAAAGTCCATTAGTTTCATATAATACCTAATAATATTTGACTAATAGATTTAATATTTCAATAAGCATTTCTAAATTTGATTTTTTCAGATGCAAGAATTTACCTAAAAATATTCAGATCCATTGATAATTATTTTGTAAATTTATTAAAATTATACTTCTGAATATTAAATTTATTCAAAAACCTACCTAATATACTATTTATCCTCTCAAATAAAAAGTACCAAAATATATACAATGACTATAATTACATATGTATTCATATAAATGTAACGAAAAATGAAAATTCAGAATAAAAATTTTTTTCTATATTTTCATTTTATTAATTTAAACATTGTGACTAATCTTTCATAAGTCTCATTTAACGAATTTGCCTTAAAATTTGGCATACTAATATTTGACAAATCTTGACAAAATTTATTGGCAGTATAGAAATGTTTTATTACTGAAAATCATGTTAGATGGTTCAAATTTCTTTGCCTATCTTATTTTAATTTAATTTTAGTGGAAAAAATTTTTTATAATATATATAACTATTATTCTATAAAAACATCTTTTAGATATTAATTATCAAATTTTCAATTCCTTTTTATTTTTTCTGATATTTTCATAAATATTATTGAAAATTTAAATTGATTCCGTTGTATTTTTTTTTGATAGATACACAAAGTTAGATCCTTTGAGAATATTATTGCTCTTGCAAATATTTATCATTCTATTGATAAGGACTTTGATAAAACATTTTTTTGTAATCTCTAATAAAACAATGGGTATATGACTTTGTTTTCATTGTATCAAAGTAACTCTTCATCTTAAGAAATTATCAAGCATTCTACTTAAAATTTCTTTTTTTTCCTGGCTTAACCTCTTTAGCATATTGCTACCTCATCTAAAGGTCACTGTCCCTATACGAGGGTAGTATATGAGTAATCCAATCAACTTTTATTAAATCCAGGATACAACTCATTAGATAGTATAGTGCGTCATTGTCTTCGTGAATGATATTTCACACGTGAGGCTACGCGTGTCATCGTGCTCGGACATACTGTAATTTCGTTTTCTTTTTCATCGTCCAGTGAAACAAAGTGTTATCCTGAACTATGTACATCATAAATATTTAAGTTATTAAGAATCTCAACTTGAATAAATGAACATGATCGTCATCTTTCTCACATCCGAGAAAAAGGAAGGGTAGGCATAAATAGATCCACCAACGGCTGACAGAATAGCAGAGAGTTAGCTAAAATCTGATATCAGTAAGTTGGAAAGTTTTATTATTTGGAATATACACGATTTGAGTACGAATATTGCCCCCAAATATACAACCATGATATTTTCCATTTACAAGTTACGACGGGAAAACGAGGAGCTATTAAAGAAATCAACGAAGAAAGAAACTCGCTGTTGAAGGAAATTAAAAAAAACTTGGTCATTTGACCTTCACCGAGGTCTGCGCATTGACTGACTTACGCACTTTTGCTCATATTCAAGATGCTTCTCATGCTTCTCGTTATTGATAAATGATGTCAATTCGGTTTGGCTAACCGGCAAACTATTAAAGAAAGATGAATCAGGTATTTATATTTGACTACAAACGACACTATCATATTCAAAAAGCTTTTTTTTTTTTTTTTTAGGTGATCTTTCTATCAGAATTTACTGTAACTACTGTACGTAGTCAGTTTAATTAACCTTTAAAACTCGTTAATCAAGTAACGAAACTTGATCACGCTAAAAGAAATTTAAAAAGTGTGCAATACTTCATGAATCAGATGCAATAATCTTCTTCCCTTCGTTTACACGAAAAATGTTCGTATCAAAAAATTTCGGTCACAAACTATTATTATTTGCGATCCTCACCATTTTTTCGATAAATCTTGGATACATTTTTCCCCCGGTAGTATCTTCGCCAATTCCGAGTCACCATCACGATAACTTGGTTGATACTGCTTTACAATTTCCTTTTTCCGACGACAGTAGTCAGGCGGAAACGAAGGAAAGTGGTTACATTGGAGAAATAAAAAAAGAAACATCCGAAATCTGCTGTAATCTGAGAATTCAAAAAAGCGAGAATATAAATTTTGGAAAGGAAAAAATTTTTGTTTTTACCTATGTAGGAAATGGTGAAAAGGGGAAAAAACGATACAGAAAAAAGTACTTCAAAAATACATACAGTGAATAATATAAATTTGGTACTCCATATTCTATATTACATTTATGTACAGTATATATACAGTATATGTCTTTAGAAGAAATAAAATAAATTTCATTAACTTTCGTTGAGTAATATTTAACTTAAAAAGATTCAAACAAATATACTGTATAATAATACACTGGATATTCGTAATTATTGTACTGCTTGAAATACTGTGACTACTATGCGCGTACGAAGACGTGATTTATGCTATACATTGCAATGACGCGGGTTATCTTTATTATTTAGGCGTGCACAAATTTTTATTTAAAGAAACATTAACATCTCATTTACAAGAAGCATCGAGTACACATGTGAATAATATTTAGTATGCCAAATTCGGGGAGCTTTTTATATAATCAGAATCATCGGATGACAAATTCGAGGCATTCTGCAAATCACTGAGGTGGAGCTTCTAGGGATGTGTAAAGAACCAGGTGTTCGCTAAAAGGAGACAAACAGTGTAAATATGAATTGATGTGATCAAAAACAAGCAAACAAAAATCCTCACCTGAAAAAACAAGCAATCAAAAAAATTAGCAGTACGCAAGAAAAGAAAATCATGATGTGAAACCATTTTTTATAGGTTGTCCTTTCGAACTCATTCTTTTGTAATCGCTTTTCCTGTCTTTCATACTCAATCTTAATTTTTCTTAATTCCTCTTCATTAGACATGAACTTTGTTTGAAAACGTTTGTCTACTTCGTGATACCTGCACTCGAGTTCCTTTACTTTGCTCTCTATCTGTCTCTTTTCAAGTTTTATATCATTTATTTTCTTCTCCATATAAGTTTTCTCTTGCTCGAGCTTGCAAACCTGAGATTCGTATTGATTGACGCACACCTTCAGATCACTGATATCTGATTCTTTTTGTACCAATTTTTCTTTGTAATGACGTTTCGAATCTTTCAACTTATTGTTTTCAATTTCGATAGAACGAATCTTCCGATCGGTCAAAGTTCTAATTTCTCCGGTGAATGTTTGCTCGAGTTCAAAAGATGAATCCGAAAGTTTGTTGACCTTTTCTTCATATTGACGCATCGCTTCTCGGATTTGCTGCCTCAATCTTTCTTCACATTCCGTAGTGTATGAATCGATAGTCTCTCGAACCTTCTCTTGGATAGTTTGATCGAAGGTAACGCGATCTTTTCCAATTATCTCCTTGATTTCTTCTTCTTTGGCTGTGAGTTCCTCTCTCAAAACTCCTTCCACGGATTCCATTATTTCGATCCGTTCCATTACTTTACCGGCCTCGTCTTTCACGGCTTCGACAATCTGTTTCCATTTATCCGCTCTATCTTCTTCAAGCTGTCTCACGATGCCATTTACAATTTCATCGAACTCGTCTCGCAACCGTTGTTCCACTGAAAGCATACTTTCCTCCATGTTGGGTCTGGCTTCAAGCAATTTAGCATATTGATCTTTGAGTTCATCATATTTACTCTCGAGTTTTCCCAACCCCTCTCGTACATAATCGATACTATTAGAAGCGTCATTCTCTGATTTTATTTTTTCTATGTCCTCCCTCAACACGTATGATTCTTTTTCGACTTCACTAATTTTACAAAAATATTCGACAACACGCTTGCTTAACTTCTCAACTTCAAGATTTAGCTTCTCAAATTGATTATCCTTCATTGATGAAAATCTCTCATCTAGCTGTGACAAATTTCCTTGCAATGTCGCAACCATGGTATCGATGTTTAAAGCATTCTCCCTAATCATAGATTCTGTTTTCTCGATAACGGAAACCTTCTTGTCAAGGTACTCGTACCGATCATTCATCCTGTGCTCCGTCTCGGTGATTGCTTCGACAATACCCTTATCCTCCGCTTTTGCAATTCCAAGCTCCCGGAAATCGCCTTCTATCCGATCGACTTTTTCGCTGAAGTCTTTGGCGTACTCATTCATTCTGGTTTCTATTAAGGACGCAACTCCAGACATGATTTGAGTGGTCCTGTCATTTTCTAGCAGCTTGATTATTTTTTTATCGATGGCAATATCGATAACACTCTTGATTTTTGATTCGCGTTCTTTAATTCCCCTCACTTCAGAACCCAGATTCAGCTCGATTTCGGCAAAGTGATCTGCGCATACTTGGAAAATATCCTTTAGTTGATCGTTAATCAGTCCTATTATTGCACTTATCCCAATATTGTCGGCATCTTTAATCATATCGTCGTACGTCCTATCCATTTGAGTATCGAATTCGGAATGGGAATTATTAAGGACTTCTGCCATCTTATTTCTATACCTTGTTATAATGCCATCTACTTCTGATTTTATCATCGAGACATCACCGGATTGGCTTTCACGCAATCCGCTTTCCGAAGTTTGATCTTCCTTGGAAATTTCATCATGCTCGCCGGTAAGGTTTTTTTTATCAACACTGTCATCAGTCCCCTCAGCGTTGCTTTCGATGATTCGGTTATTAATGGAATTCGAATCAAATAAAAGGAATAATTCTTCTTCCTCCGAACCATCATGATCAACAGGCGAATCTTTCGACATTATTTCTTGTTCCTTTACCGTATCTCGGGAGAAATCGAAAAGATCCAGAGAAGGTAAGATTGATACTGTCAGATGATCTACATCGGCGAGATCGGAAGAATCGACACCTGTGTTTTCTTGAGTGACGATGGATATACTGGATTGTTCCTGCTCTTCATCATTTGAGTTGATGAGATCGACTTGTTGGGAAGAATAGACGCCTGTGTTTTCTTGAATGATGATGAATGTATTGGATTGTTTCTTCTGCTCTTCATCATATGAGCTGACTTGTTGGGAAGAATCGACGCCTGTGTTTTCTTGAGTGATGATGGATATACTGGATTGTTCCTTCTGCGCTTCATCATATGAGCTGATGAGATCAACTGATTCTTGCGGTGAAGTCATTGTGGATCGACGTGAAATTATTCGAGATTATGTCAGGATTCAATTGATTCAGATTCCTCAAATGAAAAGTGCTCGTGAAGCAAATGTAAAATTTGAGACGAAGGTTTGGAGATAACTGAGCGAACGCGTCTTTTAAAATGATTTTAGGATCAAATTTCTGATGATGACAAATGGGAAAACGCGACGTCAGTTGGGAACTAACCGTCTTACAAAAAAACACAAATAATGATACAGCATTTTGGCTACTCACGTGAGAACTTTTATTCTGTTGAATGAAATCGCGTATCTTTCTCAAAAAAAAAATAAAAAAAAAAAAAATGGAAACCAAAAAAGTTGGGGAGAATTTAGAAATCGCCGGTTTATATATCTTACATCAATTTCTTATCACAAAAAAATTTTCGTATATTACTAATAGTAGTGATGATATTTACGTAATTTTCTCGGTTCGATCGGCGTTTGCGGATTTTCTTCCTAAATTTAGTTTAATTCGTGTATGTGATGTGTATAGATCATGTCAAGTTTCTTTAAAAGTAAAGCGGAGAGTGTGTAAAACCACACGGAGCTCTGCCAAAATTTTCTGGGTGCTTGTTTTGACTACGTACAGTACAAAAATTTTCGATAGTATACTGTAGTATATCTATAATGGATGCGCAACGTAGACGATCCTAATTCGAATATATATTCACCTTTCCGCTCTTCACCCGTAGGCTCATAAAAATTTCTTGTAAAAGTCATTGGTGTTCTCAACTAAATTAATCTTTATTTTCGATTGTTTCAATTGGAAATGGCAACAACGGTGATTAATGACGGTCAACTGAAGCGAAGAAGATGGAGGTGGATTTTGCGAATTTGAGAAAAATCGTAATTTGAAAGAAGAATGGTCTTTGCTTCGTCCGATTTCTTAAGATTAATTAAACTCCATGCACAGCGCCGTATGACTGAAAAAAAAGCCAATATATGCTATGATTTATATACTGTATTTATGAGAAAAATATGGCATGCAAAAAGTCTTTTAATATATAATTTTAATAAATGATTTTTCTTTTGGATTGTATTATATGTGTGTAAAAAAAAAAAAAAGAAAAGAAGATTTAGAAATTTATTGGATATTAATGTATAAATTATTCGAATTTAAAATAAATACTTTAAGTAAAAAAAATTTTTTTTGATGCAAAATGGAATTATGATGATAATGAATAAACCATAATGAGTAGTCACGAAGTATCTAATAAATTAATAAATAAATAAATACATATATTTGGATAGGGTTAATTATGATACATATTCATCCCGATATCTGCGGGCTATGTGGTGGCTGCAAGGGAGTCCGCGAGGAAGGTTCCGATAAAATTATTCCATGGAGAATCCACCATTTATTTATTCTTGAGAACGAAGGTCTCCCCTTCTTCCATCATGAATTCCCTTACAAAAGATCCGTGCAAGCCAAAGTCTAGGCCGCATCCATGCTCTTGGGCTCCGTGTAAAGTATCTCGGTCAAAGCCTGCCTATATTCATTCTCGTTGTACGCCTCTCCGCGCCCTTCTGAATTCGAGGCTTCCTCGTTGTCCTTTCGTTCGTCAAGCTTTTTATAACCCTTCGAGAGAGATGTTAGCATTGAAATCGAGAGGAGATACAATACGCACAGGATGGGGAAAGCCCACATGCATATTAAGTTTGCAGTTCGAATATTACACGCAGAATGGATCGCCGTCGTGGCGTAATTGTAATTTGGCGGGCAACCGAATGGTATGTCACCCATTTCGTGAATCGTGAAGTAGGTGTAAACGACTTTTAATTGGGAATTAAGGCAAAGGGTCAGAGATATCGGTGAAATTGAATTAATCTCATAATTTGAAGAAAATGACTGACCCGGCACAGCTACCCATAGAAATGGTCCAGAAAAACTGTTTCGATGAGGTATTATTAAATGTTGTCGAAATGCGTGATTAAATGATATGAAAAATGAACACACATGAAAATATATTTTATGCGCTGGTTCACTCTCTCGAGAGTTGTAACATTAGATTCGTATATTTTACTGAACAGGCAATAACTGATTCCCATAACTGTGGAATTCAAAGGAATCAATTAATTATCATTGACGATTAAATTTGATTAAGAGAAAAATTGGGAGCTCTCGCTCTTCCTTCTCCCTCTCCCCTTTTTTCTTCCCTTCTCTTATTTTTTACCTATTACAAATAGCGACGTTGACAAATATCTGCAGATTTATGGAATCGCCAATCGCTCGATTAGCGTGTATGTTAACAGTCAATCAAAAGGAAAGAGCTGATTTTCAAAGAATTACAATATCTCTATTATCCAGTTTATGTTGAGTGCTCCGTTCGTTGCAAGAAATCCCACGATCTTTAGGATTTCTAAATATCAATAAGATTAGATGGAATCAGGGAGCGTGATTGACACCACGTCGGAAAAACTTGAACTCACCAAACATAGGGCAAAAAAATATCAACAAGAGTATGGGATATCCGAATAATGCGGTTAGAAAACACAACGGAAAAAGCGAAATATACGTCATGTTATCAACCCAAAACGTCCAACGAGAGAAGTGAATGCAGCATATAACACTAACTCTGTCCTATTATAATTAATTTTCGGGGTTTTTTTTTTCACAAAAATCTCGTTCGTCGTGAATTGTCGAATTGTTATAAAAAAATGTTTGGCCCTTTTCCCCTTCATGGTTCGTGCTACTCCCCAGAAGGAACTTCTAAAGTCCACTAGTATGAGCATTATAAATTTCCTTTTCGACAATGGTTACACCTTTAATTTCTTGTTGGCATCACGAAAAGGTCCGGCTGGACGCAAACGAGGTGTTAAATTCGATTTCCTTTAAAGTCAATCCTATTCCTAATGTTGGAAACTCATACTAATGAGTAAGGAATTATGTCAATATTATTGGGATCAAGTTGGACCAGAAACGTCGAGGCTTTAACGAAGGCTTAGATAAGATACTGTAATTAAGGTACACATGCATCTTTAATTTATGCAGCCGAACAAATGTTATGATCAAAAAAAAAAAGAATCCGGTGAATTAACCTACGTCACTATATACAGTAATGTCATGTATTATTTTGAATTCATGTCGTTAGCAAAAAAGAAAAAAAAACTGCAAATCGTAAATTTTGCCAAATCTCCCTTTGCGCATGCACGTAACGTGTGTGCGTACATACTTGCACAGTTTAAATGTCAATAAGAGGGGATTTTGTTCTCTTCCAGGAATGGCATTGTTGAATTCCCCTCGCATGATTTCGGCCTATCGTTATTTTGCGTTATTCACAGCATGTGAGTCCGTACATGAAACTATATAAATTATATAGATTGCCTATTACAGATGTGAATATTCTGATGACTACAAATTTTAATACACGCCGCAAGTTATTTAAAAATAGAAACATACCACCTAACCTCTTTCTTGATTTTACATCTCTTCTTTAACTTATCAAAATGAACCCTCTAGAACCGCGGTCGATTATTTTTGAGCGTGATAGATTTCTATCGAGGAACAGTACATCTATAGATCGTGACCAGGATACAGGAGCAGCTGAAGCGGAAGAGGAAGATGAGAATTCATCGGATGAACAAGTATTTCTACCCGGTGATAACGACGATGAAGACGATTTGATCGTAATTAACGGAAAAGGCTCATCGAAAACAGGTTTTGAGGAAATTATTGAAAAAATTGGAATGGGAAAATTCCAAAAAAGATTATTGGTTTGCAATTATCTTACTTTATTGGTTGGATTGGTTGAGTCTGAACTCTGAAATACTAACGATCTTGTCTTTTCCCTTTATCATTAGTGGTTATGCGGTTTTGGTTGGTTTGCCGACAATGTACGATAAAAAAACGTTTCGTCTTTACTCGACATTAAACCATTTCATGTCTAACGGTGAAAGAAAAAAAATTATTATTATTATTATTATTATTATTATTATTATTATTATTATTATTATTTCAGCTATGGTTCCAGGTGTGTGATCATCTGCGGTTTCTCACTCGAAAATCCGGTTACAAGAAGGAATTTTCATTCATTATTTTTATGATTAACAGGCTACATCAGTGATATTACCGCGAGTACAAAGTAACTTAATTTTACTGTTTGCATATCATAAATGGGAGATATTGTAAACACTTTTCATCATTCTCCATAGCGCACTTTCAGGTATCAAACTCATTAATAGGTTTTCTGCCCAGCTCTTTCATATTTGGAATGATGTTCGGAGCTATATACTGGGGTGTCTTTTCGGATACGTTCGGTCGTAAACAAGCTTTCAATTGGACGCTAGCTTTGACAGCGATTTTTGGACTAGTCTCGAGTCTCTCGCAAAACTTTGCGCAATTGTGCATATCGATGTTTCTTTTGGGGAGCGGTGTTGGGGGAAATTTGCCAGTAGACGGTGAGTCAATGAAAAACCGATCTTAAAAATCATATAACCTTCTAATGTTTTTTATTTTGTATTAACTCGCAGGTGCAATATTTCTCGAATTTGTGCCAAGAGATAAGCAATACCTACTCACCTTCATGTCTGTGTTCTGGCCTTTCGGATCCATCATCACCTCGATCATAGCGTATTTCATATTGCCACCATATAGTTGTCTCCAAAATGATGTTAACTCTCCCCCGTGCGATGTCCACCTGCACAACAATGGTTGGAGATATTTGTTGGCTATCTGTGGTGCCATGGCATGTTTCTTTTCTTTGGCGCGATTTGATTTTTATTTCTTTGCTTATATTTTCATCCATCTTCATTCCAGACATTTCTCATGTTCGTCAGTCGTATCTTATTTTTTGGACTTAAGGAATCTCCAAAATTTCTGATTGCACGAAATAGAAAGCAGGAGGCAGTAGATGTCTTGCGTGAGATCGCGCGCATCAACGGTCGTGATGTCTCAATTAACGTTAGCGACCTGACAAATTCGGATCCGGATGATCATAACACTACCATACCAATGACATC
>CAJVPT010000596.1:0-27862 GCA_910592055.1 Acaulospora colombiana | reverse complement strand
CACGCTTCTCATAGTTGGCCTCGGCATCACGTTTGTAATAATAGTAGTATGGTTCGGGGGATGCATCGGCATCACGTTTGTAATAATAGTAGTATGGTTCGGCATCACGCTTTTCGTGGTTGGCCTCGGCATCAGCATTTCTCTTGAAGTAAGGAGCTATTAAAATACAGGTGAAAAAATAAATTGTAATAATGCACAAGCCAAGCTAATTTATGCTTTATCCAATAAACTTACCACCCATACTAGTAGAGGCCATAATGGCCAATACGACAATTAAATTATATTTCATCTTGTTTTCTTTTTTTTTGTCGAAATTGCTTGAGAACACCTGCTTGTCTTAGAGAATGGGAAGAGTAAGTTTTTATAGGCATTTTGCATTCATATTTCATTTCATTCTTTTAGGAGGGCTGAATTGGTGGTTTTTCGTGAAAAAATATGTCATCGACAAAGCCGAATATAAGCTTATGTTCAAAGCCAATTTGAGTAGCCAAGCATCTAATCGAATTCGATCCAAATAGTTTCTAAGAGTAAAAATTATGATCTTTTATCTGCATACACTATTTAAAATTCGCTTGCGTGGCAAATGTCGTTGAATATTTTTCAATTGGTACAAAGCTCAATGAAAGGGCTTACACATTTCCGATGTTTAATTGTAAATAGAACGGCAACCCTTTAAAAAGATTTCTAAATTTAAATATCAAGCCATAAAAGTGAAATTTTACATGAACAGTACAGTATATAGAAAAAAAGCCTAAAGCCACAATATATTTTTCTATGAATGCCGAGGCTTGGTTTCAATTTTACTTAGTTATCGATCATTTGAGGCTTTAAAACAATCTTGATAAATATCATACTACAAAGCCAAGATAATTGCAGGCAAAAAAGCGCAAAGAATATAAATTATCTATTGAATATTTAGATCACTATCAAAATAATAGCCTGTGTTATAGAAATGGAAACAATGCGTAAACTTTTTGTGATCGAATTTTCAAGCTTATAGTTTTGTACGGTAATTCGGTCAATTTTTAAAATTTTGAAAATAGTAATAATTATTATTCTCCGAAAGAAATGGTAATTAATGTATATATAACTGCACTTTATATTATACTAATATATATATATATATATATATATATTTTGTTTACTTAACTGTAAATTCTAATAATCAATAAGAAATATTTAAATATTAAGGGCATCGAAAAATTATTGTTTTATTTTGACTTAAATATTTATTAAAATTATTTATTTATTATATTTTATTAATTTGTCAAACTAATTCTAATAATTTCTTCAAATCTTTCTAAATGCAACACTTGGGATCATATTGAAAATTTTTAAAATTTCTACAGTTAGAAAAAAGATTTTTTAGGTTATATACGTATACTTGGAACTAATACTTTGCAAATTAACTATATTTTTTGTCAAGGAACAAATTAGTATCTCTTATTTTAGTAAAAACAAAATTCACAAAATACTATAAATTAATAATTTAAAAATAAAACCTATTTTAGATAGTTTTCTTATAATTATTAATTTGAATATTCTGATATTTTTAGTAAGGGATATTTGACTTTAGTACTTTTTATTTTCTTTAGAATCTTTTTTACCTGAAACCAAACTTAACTATATATTAAAAAACAAAAATTTTTTTTTGCTCCCTTAGTTTTGTTTATTAGTTTCAATAAAGTAATTCACAAGTGCTCTTGCAGAAATTACAAAAAATTATTAGAAAATATAAACTAAATAAATTTTTATTTTATACTTTTAACTTACTAAAACTAGTTTCACTAGACAGCTTGTTGCCACTTTTATCTAAGAGAGGGCCAATCTATTTAGATGAAACTAATACTAATTTCAATATTAAAAAATATTTATATTATTTAGCAAAAATGTATTTATGATTCTTAATTATTTATTTGTTTATTTATTTAAAGAGACTAGATAATAGTTCAGTATATTAATGTCTTTTATTTTTTTGTTAATATCTTATGCTTCTTTATATTTTTAAATATGGTTATATGTATACTTATATTTTTGAATTAAAAATTTTTCTATTTAAAAAAGAAGTTTTAGTACAATTTTTAATATTAATAATGTCTTTTGTTGCTTTTTTTATACTTGAAATTATTGATTCAAAAAATAATTCTTTAATAAATAACTTTAAAACTATATTATTATATAAATAGGATTAGCTACATATAATTTGTTCAAAATTATTTCTTATATTAGAATAAATATACTCTTCATATATTATTATAATAATTTGGATTATTTTTAGTTAAATTATATTACAAGTACTTATATAGAAAAGAATATATATTAATTTTATTTTTTATATATGCACTATTTATTTATTTTTATTTTGTTTTTTAATTTACAGCTAGATAAACATGGCTTATTTAATTATATAAATATATAATATCTATAAATTATTTAATTTTTTTACTAACTTAATCATTATTAAAAAATAATTTCTTTAAATACAACTTGGAAAATGATATTTTAATCTTTTGCAGATTTAAACTATTTCTTAATCAGTTAAATATTGTTTATAGATCATTTCTATAAATTATTTTAAAATTAGTCTACAATTAAAAAAAACTATTTTGCTCTATAATAAACTTAATATTTATCATATATGCAAATATAAAATAACACCTATGTATATTATTTTAAAAACAGTCTATTTAATAAATAAATATTTATTTTTAAATAATTTTTATTTTTAATATACAACCTTACCCATTTTATTGATTATATGCATTACATTTATTCTTGTATACAAAGTAATTTTGTAAACTTTTTCTATGCTTAGTAAAACAATAAAATAATTGATAAAATATCTATTGTGATATGTTATTTTACTATTCAAGTCAATTTAGCATATATGAAGTTCCACTAGTATATTTGTTAGCAGAAGAAGTATATAAGAAATAGTGAGAGAAGACAAGTTATAAGCTAAATCTTTTGTGAATATTGTGTTATCAGTGACTAAAGTATTAAAAAATCTCTCTATAAGAAATGCTAAAGAAAAATATTTGTTTCATTTTAAGACTTAAAAGTTATAGTGATTATGTTGTGTAAATAGATGATATGTATATTCTGTCAAAACTTTAATCATAGTTTTGCTTCAAAATAAGGAGGTCAGGTCTTAAGGGCTTGTTACCTTACAGTCATAAAAGGGAAAGAAGATTCGATAGAGTGTATATGTAATAGTGATACTAGTAAAGTATTATCTATCATTATCTAATTATGACTTCCAGTAATATCTATTTCTTGGCTTATTGTTTTCTCAAGTTAATTGAAATCTCTTCATATCAAGTAATGGTTATACCCACTCATTTACCGTTACCTTTGTTATTTCAATGCTATAGAAAACTCCTCTAGTTACTTTGTGAAATTTGTCTCCAGTCAGATTCCAGTTGTATATAGAAGTTAATTACTCCTGTTAATTAGAAAGTGGGATTTTTTAGGTCATTCATCTGCTTGGTCAGTTTATTGTAGGAGGGGTGATGAAAAAGAACTCCTTTTAATGTTGTCAGGGTGATTTTTATCTTTCAAGATGTAAGTGATTTTTTCTTGAGTAGAGAAAGGGTTGTGAAGAGGCATATATGCAGCTGGATAGGTTGATCTACTTATAGTATATTCTATCTATAGCATTGTCTAATCCAATAAAGTCACAAGACTCTTGCTAAATCTTTGTGTCTTATGAGTTGAACTATCAGAGCTTGTAAACTTTATCCTTATTTATTCTTTCTAGTAATGGTCAATAATATAATAGAGATCAATGTCTTAAATTCAACTGCACCATAACATATGATTTATAATGGACCCTAGATTCTTATAAAGCTGAGGAAATGCATTTAGACATGTAAAATAATCAATAGGAGCTTGTTTATATCCTTTTATTGACATAATTCAACTAAGTCAATTAGTACACAAGAAACTTTATGCTACTCAAAATTCGGGTCAGACTGAGATAGGCAAAATTCTTCAGAAAAAACTGAAAAAGAGTACTATTAGAGTCTAAACAAGTAATAAAAAGAATAGATAAAATGCATTTGTAATAGCTCTCTCATAATAAAAAAAACTCTATAATATTTTTTTATATATTAAAAGATAGTAGACAGTCAGTTCTTCTTCTTTTTAGAACTTTCTTACCATTGGTAAGAAGATATTCTATGACTTTTCAGGTTACTAGAAATCAAGTTTTTGAGTAAAGAGGTTTGTAGACAATAGAAAAAAGATAAAAATAACTATTGAAGTATATATTTCAAGTTGTTTTAAAGAAAGTATTTAGACTTTATTAACAAGGAAGTATAGAAACTTCTTGCAAACATCTTTTTTGTGTGTGGTCAGAGGATCAGCAGAAAGAGAATGATTATTTCTGATATTTATTTTAAAATAATATTTATATATATTTATATTAAAAATAATATATACATTTATATAAAAATATAATGATTAGAAAAAAAATATATAACTATATTTTTTAATAAACAAAAATATTTTAATTTCTATTTATTTATTATTATTATATTTTCAAAATAATTTTTCTTATATGTTCTATAATCATAATTTTTTTTTATTATATTTTTAAGATCTAACTTATCAGATATTAATATTTTATTTTTATTTAACAATTCTTATATATTAATATTATTTTATAATAATTTTTTAAAAATTTTTTTTTTAAACTGGCTCAGCCTTGTTTTATTATTGTTTTCAAATTACATTTATACAGTGTAGCTAGTGCTAAGGTACATGGATGTAGTTTCAGTAATAACAAAACTTGATAAGCTATAAACTAGCTCACGGCTTGTTGCCCTTTCTTTAAGGGAAAGAAACTAACATGCAAAGGCCGTGCTAGTTGTTAAATGAAATGATAATAGTATAAAAATGTTAGTGTTGTACTTTATGTATTAGTTTGTATAGCTATTGACTATTCTGATCAGGTTTCCATTCTGGTCCTTTGCTACTTGATCAGGTTGGTTCTCTTGGGTCTGTTGCTATTTGTCTTGAGTACATCTGCTTCGTTTTGTTGTCCTGTTTGTTGAGAGGGTTGGGACTTGTGATTGAGATTCTTCACAATTCACTTTCCAGATGTCATGTAAGAGTTCTTTCCATCCTCTCATTGTGTTAATGATGACCGTTGTGATTGTCTTGCTGCTGGTTATTAGCTTTTTGAGTGTTTCTGGGATTTCTTTTATGACTGCTTCCCTGATGAGTAGCTTGAAAGTCCTGAGTGTGTTCAGATGGATACATTGTTGTATGATATTCTTGAAGTCTTGTTTATATTCTTTGCAAATGTATGAAGTTATGTGTTTTATCAAAATTTTTTGAAAGTTCTTTCACAGGTTTTTCTTCTGGTTGTTACATAGGAAAGGATGGATGGTGTCTTCCATTTTTTTGCATTTGTGGCATTTGCTGTCTCTGTAGATTGAAGGATGTCTGCTATGCAGTTTGCTCCTGGTTGGCAGTTCTTCATATCACAGGTTGAAACTGAACTTTCTTAAGTGGTGATCCTTGTTTGATATGATCTGTTCTTCTATATTGGAGAGATAGAGGCTGTCAAAAGTATGTTTCCATTGTATGTCCTTGAGGTCATCCTCTGTAAAGCTATTCTGGATTTTATTGAGCAGCCGCCATCTAGTGAGTCTTATTGCTTTATTGATTTGTTTTGCCATATTCTTTCCTGGTGTGTCTATTAGTGTTTGGTCCCATTGGATGCTGACCGGTGGTGATCCTTGGTAGTGTTCCCTGATATTGATAATCCTCCTGTTGGGTTTTATGTCTTGTGATGTGGGATCTATTTTAGATAGTCTGTCTGCTTTTTCATTAAGAGGAACTCTTGTGTGTGCTTTGATCTTGTGAAAGGTTATGATTAGGCCCAGGTGCTTCTTTATGTAATTGTATGTATCCAAACTTGTTTGATTTTGATGTTGTTTCTTTCTTGGTCTGTGATTGTCTAATGTGTCTGCCAGATTGATTATCGCATTGAAGCTATCTCTATATAACTGAACTGTAGTGTCTAAACTCAGAATGTGATTGTTGTTACTATGGCCATAAGCTCTGCCCTTATGGAGGATGCATGCAACTGTGTCTGCCCTTGGAAGGTGTATTGCCTTCCTTCGTTGTTCTTGATTACCCAGCCAAAGCCCATGTGTAGTCTGCTGCCATGGTCATATACTGATCCGTCTGTATATATTGTTACTTGTTGGTAAACTTTAAGCTGGTATTGTATGGCTCTTAATTCTTCTAGCTTGGAGTCTCCCAAGCTGAGAGTTTCGTTGATATTCATCGAGTCTGGTTTTCTATTATTTATCTGTATCTTGGGATGTGAACTGTTTTCCTGAGTGGTTTCCATTAAGTCTCTTAATTCCTTTGTCGTAGATCCTGGTGATATTCTGCATCTTAATTTTGCTGCGTGCTCCTCTGTCTTTCCCTGGGATGATATGTTTGATTTTTCTACTGGGATCTGGATTGTGTGTTGTTTTCTAGTTAAATATGTGCATGATTCTAGTGATGTATCTCTTTCTTTTATTGTGCATCCCTTGCATTTCTCTAGTGGAGATGCCCCTATGACTCTTGTGTAGTGTGTATAAGTGACTGAGTTGGGGCTATTGTTCCATTTTTTTTTGCCTATGATTTCCACCTGGTGTTTAACTGTAGCGCTCCAGTGTGGTTTAAGTGTATTTGTTTGAACCAGAGATCTATCTTGATTGAAGGTCCTGTAGTTACCAGTGGTTTCGATTAATCTGTCTTGTATATGTGCTGTATCTGTGATGTTGTCTAGGAGATTGATGTACCACTTTGAAGCCACAAGCTTAATTTGTAATTTTATTAATTGAAACTGTTATGTTATTACAAATGAGTAGTTTTACATATATATTATAGTAAATCATATCTATATAGATAGCTATATATATATTTAACTAATGCTATGTATCACCACTACCAGTCCAACCTAAACTGAAAGCCTGCATGATTCCGTCTTAATTATTCCTAGAACAATTTTTTATTAAGAGTATTCTAGTTATCAGGCTGTTGAATTCAGTATCCTGGATCCCAGTTTTTGATCCTTCGGAGTGGTCCACGGATTTCTCCTTCCACCAAGGCCTTCCAATAGTCAAGTCTGTGAAACCCAGCACAGCCACATGAATGAGAACCAGGACTGGCTTAGATTAGAAGAGTCCTTTTTTTGGGCACGAGTTTTTGTATGAAGCCATTTGTGTTTCCAGATGAGTTGTTTTCTTGTTTTGATCCTGACAGGCATACTACCGGTTTGGGGATCTACTTTTTTTGCTACCATTTCTAGTAACGCGGTTGTGTCAATGATGATCCTATCCAATTCGGATCACAACCTGATCACAATCTAGATATAGATCAGATGCTATATTTAGAAACATCGGTTAGTTTACAGTTACGCCAATGGATGGATTTAATTCCTCAATCTGTTGTGTTTTTGGATAGAATTGAAATCGGATCTTGTGATTTGACCTATGGAGTGCTAATCACTGCACTATGGACCCATAGGTCATAATTTTTAAAAATAGTTCTAAGTTAATTTGTTATTTAATAATCTTTACCATCATTAATATCTAATATAGATCTAATTATCACAAATGATTTTTTTAAAAATTTAGTATCAATTTCTTTTTATATTTCTGATACTCATCTACAAGTTAATTTATAGAAAACTTTTGAGTGTTTTCTTTTTTTATAAATTCTTTATCTTTATTATTTATCTATTCTTTCTATTTTTATTTTAAATAGTTTATTTATTAAACCATCTGCTAATTGTAAAATATTGGTTATTCTGCCAGATATTTTTATAACAATTAAACTTTCTATTATTATTAATTTTATTTTTTATTTTATTTTATTTTTTTTAAAAGATAAAACAGGTCTACTTTATTAGCATAGTATCAAAACATATTACTTAATTCAGTAAAGCAATTTTACAGAATCATTTTCTATATGCTCTATGTTACTATGTTACTAAAAAGCTAATTGATTGATGAAGGACCCCTTATAGCATGTTGCTTCTGTTATAGAAAACTAACACGCCTAGGCTTTGTTAGCACCTTCCATTAGAATTTGAAAGAAACTTTGTGTTCCCAAGATTATCTTCCCCAGTATATCCTTTTGAATTTCATGTTGCTTTGTTATTGCACCTCCTTGTGATGTCAAAGGTTTTTTTGTTTCCATTTTTGTTTCTTGATTTTGATGATTATACCCTGAGCTTTCTCCCATGTTTTCATCATGTGACATCTGTCTAGCCAGATGTAGTACATTATTAATTGATGTATTTGATAATTGACTTGATCATGTCCACCAGCTTGTCTCGACCTAGTCTGTCTATAATGAGATCATTCAGAGTCCTGCTGATCCCTCCTCTAAAAATTAGTGCTTTTAGTTGTTGTATGTTCATGTGTATCACTTTTGTGATATCTGTATAGTGATTATTAGTTTCTCTTTTGTTCTTTATCTCTTTGATGATGCACTTGTTGATTTCTTCATAATTTTCTTGCCGTGGTGCTTGCAGATAAAGGGGTGTTCATTTTCTTTGTCACTCAAACAGTTGGGATATTGGTTGTTCTTATATATATCAGGTGACCTTTTGTGTAGTTTGTGTATTGTGGGTAGTTCCTGATTCCAAAGTTTTATCATGAATATTCTTTGGGCATAATCCCACCAATCAGTATGGTCAAAGGTTATTACTGTGGGGTGAATGTATCTGAGACTCAGCTTCCAGTTGATTTCCTTCTGATTTGGTAGTTATTGTTTGGTTTCATTTGAGATTGATTCAGTTGGAGGTGTGTGTGATCTGTCAGATTAATTGGATTGTTTTGCGAATTGGTTTTGGTATCTCTATTCTTTTGTTAAAGTGAAAACTTAGCAGTTTTTGATTAAAGGTATGTAATGTAAGCATTGAGGGTTATTTGGTTGCCTAATTTTTGAGTATTTTTTGTACTTGTATGTGTGCTTGAATGTGCATTGGGTCTTTGTCCTTGTTAGATATCTTCTGCCATGTAATGTATTGGTGAAGCTGTTCTGCGATTTCATTTATGTTAAATATAAGTTGCACTTCTTCTATTTTGTGTATTTGACCCTTTTGCATAAGTTTCCCTATGTTCTGGATCAGAAGTTGGAAGTCTATGAAGATAGTTATTTGTTTGTTATGTCCTGTGACTGCTATTGCGATGGTTGCAGCTATATATCAGCTTTCAGTGCTGATGCTTGACCCTTGACTTTCAAGTTTAGACTATGTGTTGATTCGTTTTCATAGGTAAAGATTATACCAGTTCCCATTACTTGTTGGTTTATTGATTTGCTGAAGGCTCTGTCTGTATGGATTACAAGAAAGGTTTTGTCTTTGAGTATTTTAATGATTTTGTTGTATTTTCTGGCTGTTATGTCATCTATTTGGAGCAATAGTTTTAGAAGATTGATATTTGTTTGCCAGTTGGGGATTTCCACTGCTTCTATCTTTTTGTTTGGTATGTTCCACCATCTTTCAATACTGCCCAGGGATATTTTTGAGCACCACACCTACTAGCTAGTTGTGGAGTTGTTGGAACAGTTGGAAATAGATATTTTGATCACTGGGATAGTGGCTGCAGTGTGTTTTGGGATTTCGATGCAGCAATTGTCCCCTCTTTTGTTCTTTATAGTTGTTAGGTTACATCTTTTACATGGTTCCATCAGTGAGGAGTTGGTTTGGTTATAATGTCTGATTTTTATCCCAAGGTGTGATTTACTTACTATCTTTCCCATTATCAGTTGGTTGTTTACATGGGAGGTGTACTACTTGAACCTGTCATAATCATTATGAACCATCTGAATTTAAGCTTTTGGGTTAAGTTCTGGTGTGATCATTCCTTGTTGTAGGGCATTATCAACTGTGATTCTAAGTTCCTTGTACTAGCTTGGTTCCTTCCTCTTGTTCATCTTGTTGCTAATAAGTCCTACTTGATACCAGTTGATATTTTTCACTTGGAAAGGGTCTAGAATCTGGTTGATATGTGATATTCTGTGTATTTTGAGATGGGATCAGTGTTTGTTTATCCATTCAGAGTCCATAATGAGTTCAATGTGTGTTCCTTGGGGCTTGGAAGTCATGTTTTCAGAGCATGTAATATAGATATTGAATTCTTGGATCATTCTGATACCATCCTGTAAGAAGTTGTGTGTTGGTTTGTGGACTTTTGAACAGTCTTCTAGGATATTTTTGTCCTGCCATGCCATCCATTGAAGTTGATTGATTCTGAGTCTTGTGACTCTTCCTGCTGTGTTATTACTGTAATATAGTTTCTGTAAGTTTGTTGCAAATTTCTGATGTAGTTTTGAATACATTTCTATGATATTGTACAGTGTGAGTGAGTATAATATTGAGGTGGGACATGTTGCTGCCAGCTTGACCCTTTGGCAGAAGTTTTGTCTGATTAGGGTGTCTATCTTGGTAACTTCTGCTTTTGTTAGTATCATGTCTTGTGTCAAGTATTCGATTTGTGGAAAGAGGACACTGTTTATGACATACCGGTGCATCTTGTCTTCATTCCCTTCCATTTGGTTATGTTACAGATTGTTTTGACTTTCTGTTCGATTAAATGTCATTGATAATTTTTCTCTGCTTTTGCTTCATGCCATATTCCAAGGACTCTAACTGCTGCCATGTTTGTACTGAGTTGTATCAGTTGATCTTGAAAAAGTAGTAGTTCTTTTGACCCATTGAGAATTTGGAGATATGATTTGGTTGGATTTACAGTAATGTCATTGAGGTGGTAAAAGGAATTGCTGGCAATAGTTATTAGCTCCAAGTCCTCTTGATTTTGTGTTATGAAGGTTGTGTCATCCATATAGGCTGCAATAGAAATATTGATATTGCCTTCCTTGTTTTCTCGGTTGGTCAGTTGCTATTCTTTCATTTTACTTATATGGCTGATGAGGGGTTATAGTATATTTTCTATAGTAGTGGGTAAATTGTATCACCTTGATCAATTCCTTCTTGTACTGTATAGGGATCTTGTCTCCAAAGAAGGTTATTATTTTGTTTTGTTTGTTTGTGAATGTGTCTTCTATGAGTTTAATGATTTTTGATGAGATTTTGATTCTCTCCATTGCTAAGGTAAGTCTTTCAATGTTGACTATATCATATACTTTGCTTATATCCTGAAAGAGCATGCAGCCAGGTTTTTTATTTTTATATGCATATTCTAATATATTGTTAATTATGTAAATAAGTTTTCTTAAGCTTAGCTTCGAGAGTGCTACCCAGTTGTATTCAACAGGATCTCATGCTTTTAGTGATAATCTTGGAAAAAATCTTTTTTGCTGTCTCCAGTAGTGTAATGGGTCTGATGATGTTGATATCATGCTGCCAGTCTTTAGGTTTGAGAATTGAATAGATTATTCCCTGTTTTCATTCTTTTGGGACTGACTCTTACTCCATTATTCTATTATATAAAAGCGTGAGGTTGTATATCATATTTTCTTCTAGCTTTTTGAAAACTATATATGATATCCCTGATAGTCCTGGGACTGACTTGTTGCTCATTCCTGTTATGACTTCCTGTACTTCTTCCTTCTTGATTGGGGCAGTTGTCAGAAGGCACCATTTTTCTGAGACTGTGCCAAGTGGGTTGTATTCTCATTGCCAAATTGTTGCTTTGTGGTTATAGATGTTTCTCTTTTTGGTCCATAACTGGAAGTATAGGCAGATTGTATCTTTTATTGCTTCTGGCTCACTAATAACTTGTCTTTTTCCCTTTGTGTGATCTACTGTATAAGTCGTGTAGTCACTATGCTTCTTTTCAGGTTGTTTAGGATTGACCTTATTATTCTTTTTTTGTCAATTTCTATCCATCTCTCTCTTGTTTCTTTGAATTGTTTGATGTCTTTGGTGATTCTCTTGGCACTGTGTTGTTTGAACTTGTTCCTTTCCATTTTTATTATTTGGTCCAACCTTTTTCTGTATTCTAGTTTGTTTGTTGTGGCTGACAGTTCTGGAAGTGGTATAGTTTGGGTTATGGCTTCATATAGTACTGCAGTTTCACTTTCTCTCGTAACCTCTATTGCATTGCTTTCCTGTCTTTCCCCCATGTATTTTCTTAGTTTGTTGAACTGAAAGAGAAGAATTGGATTGTTTTGTGAAACTGTTCTGTGTTGTCAGTGTTGTCATTCTTTTATTTTGTTTATGTATTTATTGACTGTGCATAGGATCTTTTCTCCGAAGCTGTATCAACATTGATCGATTGTTTTGTGCTGATCTTATATAATATCCTGCCATTCATCGCGAAATCTTCCATTTTCTCAGTAAATTTTTCCCATTATTGTGTACAAGTACTGTTCCAACTGAATCTGGTGTTGCCGTTGCCATGTGGTCTGCGATATCTTCTAACTTTCTTAACTAGTTGCCATAATTTGATTATACATATTTGTACTTGATAGTCAGTATCAAGGAGATCTTTTCAGCTATCATGAATGTATGTATCTATTAATACACATGTTGGTCTGGAATTGTACTAAATGCTGTCTATCCTACTTGCAGCATTATTTGAATGCCATGTGTATTCATTTTTGTTTGGATTATAGAACCTGAATGAGTCAATAAAACCTTTTTCACTGAGCATGTCAAAAAATTTGTTGTGTTTTTTAGTATGTATCTTGTGATTTTTGGTGAATTTATCTATGCTTGAATTAGGATAAGTGTTGAAGTCTCCAGTGATGATTGTATGTCAGTTTGAGCTGTTGTGTTGACTTGACCATACTAGTATTTTTTGTTGAATCTGTTGCCTTTCTTTGCCTGGCTGAGCGGGTGAATAAACTCCTATGATTCTGCAGTATTGTTTTTTGGGAAGGGCCAGGTCGATGCAGAGGAGTCTGCCTTCAAATTCTATTTTGTTGATTACGTATATTGCAATATCCTTTTTTATTGCTATTCCAACTCCTGATCCTAATGGTTTACTGACTGTTCACTATGACGTATATACTTTTGTTTTCCAGAATTGTGTTTTTCCTAGTCTGTTCATTTCCGTTGAGACTATTATGTCCCATTGTTGTTCTTCCCACATTTTGAACCAGATTTCTCATTTGTCTGCTTGTGTTAATCCTCGGCAGTTGAGTGTTGTAATTGTTCAGTAACGTTTGTTTGTGTTAGATGTTTGTTAGTTGATACTGTTACGTTGTGAGGATGGGGTTTTTTCTTTTTCATTATTGAATCATTTCTGTATTCTTATTGGGTGTTGTTTGAGTTGTTTTGAAGTTGTGTGTCTCTCCTTATTTTCATTTTGATTATATGTATGTGTTGTAAGGTGGTCAGCTAACTTTTGTTTCTTTAGTTGTTACGTGTTTGCTTCTTGGATAGTTGTGTTACTAGGGTCTTCTATATTGTCATTATTATTAGAGTTGTTACCTATACTGTTTTCCATAGTTAAAGGAATTTCCAGGTGTTGGTGTCTTCTCTTATGTCATGTGGGATCAGGTCAGAGATTGTGTTTATTAGTTCTGTCATTGTTTGATTCATGTTGCCAATGGATTTTTATAGTTGATGTTGTTGTTATAGGATGTTCTGTGTAGAGTTTGGTATTGTTTATTCTTTATCCTCAATATTGTTAATCTTTTGTGGATCTTCGTCCATATTTAATATGTAGTTCTCATCCCAGTCTTCTAGATTTACGATTCATTTATATAGGTCTGCGACTGCCTCTTTGATTGCATAAATTTCTTCTTTGAGCTCTTGGATACAGTTAAGGATTTCCTAAAGAGCTTCTTGCCTAAATTTGGGTAGCTCCATTGCTTTCTTTCTTCCTCTGACTGCAGCTGCATAGGAGCCTAGTTTGGTTTCCCTCAGATTTCTTGCTTGTGCAATTTATACGATGTTTGAGGTTTTGGCTGGCTTGTAACACATGTAAAGTTTGCCATATTTGTCTACTTGTGACTGTTTGTATTTATTCTATTGTAGCCTCCTTTCTTTGATGTGATAGTCTTTTGCTAAGTGATTGGGTTATCACAAATAGCACATAATTTCGTCTCAATTGGGTTCCATTCGACAGTAGTTTCTCATAGGTTGTAATTTTTTTTCATTGCTTGATGCAAAGTTTGTTCTGATTTGAAGCTAATCACTGCATAGCATTTGCATTTGTAGTTCATTCTCTGTGAGATGTAGCAGGTTTTGCCCCTGGCTTGTTGGATGATTTGATGGAGATCAAAGGCATTAGTACCTAATAGTAGGTTTGTTAGTTTGACAGAGAAGTTTCCTCTGTCCTTCATTTGTTGTAGATTTCATTGGGAGTCAAAGATTCTGATGGAGTCTGCTTTGCATGGTATGCTCCAGTTGTTGAGTAGTTTCTCTTTGTCTGTGATGTTCATGAAGGTGATGGTGGCAGATTGCCACATGTGTTGTGTGGATACTATAATGTTGCTGATTTGACCATGTTTGGCAAAGAGTTGTTGGAGCTTATGAACTGTTGTATTCAAGGGAATATCCCATGCTGTTATACTATTCTCTTTGTTAATCCTGTGTGGTGTAATTGCATGAGTTCGAGTCTGAGATTGTCTGTTTGGGATAGTTGAGTGTTACTTGCATCCTCAGCCGATTGCTGATCGCTGAATAAGGCAGTGATGTATTCCTGGTTGTCAATTTTCTCATTGCGTATGCTGATGATGCCTTCAGGGGCACTAAGAGCCTTGAATATGTATTTTAGCTTTTGATATGTTGTTTTTCTGGGGAGTTTACCGGATGGGATGCCGAGTTTGAACTTTTTGCATCCATATCTAATATTTCTGTAGAAATGAGACCGTGGTCACAGCTTGTATGCTCCATTTCTTGTTTCCTTTCTCTGGGGTCACCGCGGGGTTGTTGTCTCCATTTCCTGTCATTTCCGTCTGTTACAGGGTTATCCTCCAACTCCATGTTAATGTTCGTATATTCTTGACCGTCCTGACTGTTTTTATATAGAGGTTGCTGTGAAAGGGGCAGTTGTGGATTTCATTCGTTGGGTTTCGGATTGTGGTCTCATGCAGGGTTTGAGCTTAACATTGTCAAGCTTGTTTCTTTCATGTGGTCGCTCCACAAAATTTGCATAGGGGCATCTTCTCTAACGGTGTGTTGCGGGCATTGTATTTCCGCTGTTTTCCTTTACTCACATTCGTGTGTTTCAGTTTTGATAGGAACTCAGGTTCCGGGGGTTTTGGTTTGTCTTTGGGCTTCTGTTCTCAAGTTCCAGGTGCAAGGTTCCTGGGTTTGGTTCATCCTCTGGTCAGGTCTTCTTCATTATAGTTTGGCTGGACATAATTATTTGAGCTCAAGAGGTGCCTTCTTGCGGACATCTCTTTCATTTGTTTGCTTTGTGACTGTGCTTGCTGTGCCATCATCAAATGGGGTTATTAATTTTATTATATTTTTATATATATAGCTATTATGATAATTAATAAATACTATATCTTTATTTTTAAAAAATTCAATTGGTCTAGCTTTAATAGCTTAAGGAATATAAAAAATAAATATCAAATCTCTTTATATATTTGCATTGATTATTGTTATTATAATAATATTTTTTGAAAATTTATATTTTGATACTTCTTGTAACTTGAATATTATTATTAGTAAAAGGGTTTTTTCAGAATCTGTATATTTTAAAATAATTATAAATTGCAATTTGTTATTTCTTATAGTTTTATTTACACTTTACATATTTTATAAAAATCATGAGGCAAAGTTGGGTGGATGAGTAGTTGTTAGGCATCCCTTCATTCCTTCCCCTACTTCATTTTCTTGTAAATATTTTCAACCTTCCCTCTCCATTTTAATTTTATTTTTAACACTGACTAGTCACAAGACTAGTACAAGAGACCTCCAACATCGGATAGTATTGGGACTCTTGTGCAAGTCCTGGCATATTAGGTCCTGCAGTGGGTGACAACAAGCCGATCGGTGGGTGTATTAGTGTACTCTAGATAGCGTCGATTTCTGAATATGGGGATGAGTGAGCAATGCACAGCTTGTATATCTCGTTTGTCCCCCACTTTGTTTTTAAAAGAGAAGTATTTACACTAGGAAGTCATGTATTTTTCTTATCCTGGTTGGATTAGATATAGATCGAGTCATAAAAATAGATAGCTCCCTGTTTTATTTTTTTCTAGTGATCTGTAAATCCTTAGACAGTACAGGAAAGAATTCATCCCGATTGTTGCTAAATATGATCTTTTATTAATAAAGTACTGGAGAAGATGTGGGATGAGCCAGTTTTAATAATAATAATAATATTTTATAAAAATCAATAGTTATATTAAACCACATTGAAATTTTCTCTAAACTTTCTTGTAATATTTTTTATTTTTTTATATAAATATTAAAGAAAATTTTTAATAATTAATAAAATATCTTTTAGAAGTTTTTGTATTACTAGTTTATAAATACATTATACTAAATTATGTCAATATTTAAAATGTACAATCCAATTATATAAAGCTTCAAAATTATTAAGAGCCAATAATTTATTTAATTATTTGGCTTTTTGTTTAATTATAAATGTTTCAATAACATTTTCTTTTTCTTGCATATTTTTGATAAATTATGTTAATTCTTTTTTTTTCTTTTTTTTTTTTTTTTTAAGCTGACAAAGTCATGCCTATAGTTTTTATTTAAGCATTAATACCTTCTTATATACACAAATTTAATTGCAAGAAAATACATTTATGATAGGAAAAAAACTATAGACTCAGTATCTTCTGAACTCTGTAACTTGCTGCAGTTTACCCAAAGAAGTGAATGTTAGTGTATTATGACTTTACTAACACTAATATTTATTGAAAAGAGAGAATTGATAAAGAAGCCATTTCATAAAATGTTTTTCATATTGTAATTTGTTAAATCAATCCATAGCTGTTTGCAGTAGTGAATGTATCAATGTTTGATGGTGTTTTTCCTTTGTTTGGAAGCTTTTGGTTGTTACTTGTTGGTTTTTTTCTTATTCTCTTTATAATTTCCTTTAATTTCTCCTATTCTACTACTAATTCATGTCTAAGCTTTCATACCTTCTTTTTTTTCCTCCCAGAATTGTGTTGTGACTGATTGTACTGCTATTCGTGCTGCTTTATATTTCCAGTGATTTTCTCCACTAATTTCATTATCTTGTGGCTGATTACTACCTAATGATGTCTATTCATTCTATGTTATGACCCTAGTTCATTTAATTTGCTGATGTTAGAGGCGGGAGTATATGACTCAATTTCTTCTGCATAGGTTCTGTTTGATTATGACCATTTATTCTAGCTATACATTTTTGTGTGAATAAGATGGTATATTTGTTTATTAGTCTTATCTTGTTGGGTCCACAGGTGAAGGGGTTCAAGTCTTTCTCTTCTTGTTTTTTGCAGATTGCGCAGTGTTATGGGTCATGTGGGTGACGCAATTTATGTGTAACAGTTTAGAATCCAAAAACTCGAAAGTCTGGCATGAAAGATTGAGTGTTGCAAGGTAAGAAACTATTGATAAGACTTGGGTACTGATAAGGGAACTATGTATATCTGAAAAAGTATAGAAAGTTTAGCAAAGCTTAGGGTTAGTATAGCCGATTATAAAGTAGATAGCCCATTGTTAGTTAGAAAAGTATAAATAGCTTACCAATGTATACCGAAAAGGCAGAGCTGAATGTGTTAGGAAAAACAGCCCTTATTGAGAATAGAGATAAGAGTTGGTGATATACCAAAGAAACAGAACGCAATAAAGAGACACTTACCTTTAGCCAAGTCAATCACCATGCCTCTGCCTTCCTTAAGTGTTCTTTATATGAGGCATTCTCTTCTTTGTGTCATTTGTGAATATTCTTGAGAAGTCTGGGTTACGCAAGGCACTACGGATTAGCGATGGACTAGCCGGGATAGCCCATGATAGTAGATAGGACTCTTGTATAGATGCAATTTTTTTCTGTTCATATTGTTCATCGTAGGGTGTTCATTGAGCCATATCTTGAAGTGAAACATTCTATTATTATGGTTCCTGGGATCTATTTGTGTTGTTGTGATTTTGGATGGCATGATTGCTTGCGTAGTCATATTTTAGTGATCTTCTTTACTTTTGTGCCATCTAATCACTCCTGAGTGCACCTCAGAATTTTCCATTTGCTTATCCATTTCATCTTAAGCAAGGTCTTTTCAAATGTCTTGAAGGGAAGGTCTGTAAAGAATTGATCCCATCTGAGTATTTTTATGTCACTCATTGTGTTTAACTTTTGGATCTTGATTATGTCCTTACTATTATCTATTGGTTTATTGCTGTCAGCTTATCAGCTCACTCATTCCCATAGTTTCCTGATTAACCTTTTATTTTGATTCAGCTAACTTGTAAGTTTTATGCTACTATACTATCACAAATTGTGTTAACTAGACTTTAGTTTGGATTGACTTGTTTCTGGTTTCTTGTATATCCTCTTGTAATTACTCTTCTTATTGTATTAATAGCTCTTTGCTATCTGTGAGAATATTTACTTTCTTGTATGCACTTATTGTATATACTACTATTAGTATCACTATGAGTTCTGCTCTTGTGGAGGATGAGATATCTTGCATTTTGACTTGAAATGATGCAACTTCTGTATCTGTCTCTATTATAGTTATCTATTCAATCCCTATCTTACTATCCTGGTATTGGTTTTTGTAAGAGCCATCTGTGTATATCTGTAGGTTGTCATATGGGGCAATTTCTTGTACTATTTGTTGAAGTTTGAGAAGGGATCTAGTAGAACCTTTGAGTTTTCTAATGCTAAGAGTCTTTATATTTGATTCTGGATCTAGGTTTTTAGTTGAAAGTGTTATATCTGGGGGCCATGTATTGATTTCTCTTAGGACAAGTTCGATGCCTTATGAAGATGACTGTAATCTGTTTGTGAAGGACTTTCTGATACTGGTTTCTTGTTGGTGAAAATATATCCTTTTGTACTTTTCTGAACATTTATATTGACTGACTTCATCATAAGTTGAAAACTTATACATTGTTATTGATCTTTGTAATTTTTTCTGAGCTCAGGATTATTAAAGAGGCAATCTTTACACTTGAACATTGGATATATCTTTTCTTCTCGAATCATATAATTAGCTATTATATATTAGTCATCATATATTTTCTTCTTCTTTGTTATTACTGTTGTTCCATTTTTTTTTGTTGTTAATTATTTGATTGTATGTGGTTATTGAATGGTGTCGTGGGCTAAACTAGTGAGTCCATTGCTAAATAGTAGCATCTCGCATAACCCAGTCATCTTATGAATACTCACAAAGAAGAGAACGCCTCCTATAAAGAACACTTAGGGAAGGCAGAGGTGTGGTGATTGACTTGGCCGATAGTACGTGTCTCTTTATTGCATTCTATTTCTTTGGTATCTTACTAATTCTTATCTTTATTCTCAAGAAGAGCTGTTTTTCTAACACATTCAGCTCTGCCTTTTCAGCATATATTGGTAAGCTATTTATACTTTTCTAATTAATAATAGGCTATCAACTTTATAATTGGCTATACTAACCCTAAGCTTCGCTAAACTTTCCATACTTCTTTAGATACATATAGTTTCCTTAACAGTATCTGAGCCTTATTTATAGTTTCTTACCTTGTAATACTCAATCTTTCATGCCAGACTTTTGGGTTTTTGGATTCTATACTATTACGCAAAAATCGCATCACCCATGTGACCCATAACAGTTGGTAACACTGGTGTATTTGCTCAGAATCTATTTATAGTGTGTTTATGGATACTATTATTTTCTGTAGGATCTGTTCTTTGTTGGTGTTCTGTCCTATTTGTGTTCTTATCCGATATGATTTTTTAAGCTCATAGAACTAGAGTGGGGTTCTGCCTTGTTTACCTAATTTTGATCTTACCTGTTGCCATAACAGGCCTCTTGTTTTATTATCATTGAGTAGCTAATCATAAAATAAGATTCCTCTATATCTGAGAGCATTTCTGTATATTATACAATTTCTATAACACCATTTCCTTGATTGCAGTACCTTTCTTTCTGATAGGTTTACCAAACCATATGTATTTCATTGAGAGTGAATGTGATACCTTAGAGCTTTAGCATATTGAGGATCACATTTGTTAAGCTTCTTCTCTTCTTGATACAGAAAGGCAATTTGTTTATTAGGACTGATATATTAGATCAATATTTGGTTTGTAGGTGTTGTAGTCTGAACTGCATTGTTATGTCATTTAGATTATAGCAATTAAGTCTGTTGAGGGGTTCTTTTCATATATGAGGATTTGTCTGTCTCATAAATTGAAAAGTTTGTAGCTGAAATCTGCGTGAATAATACAGTTTGGGATTGTTGCTGATAATCCAGCCTTGTGCTTAAAGGCTTTGTTAATTTTGCTACTAATCTTGTCACACTCTTTTTCTGAAAGGACCAGATTATTTAGCATATATTCTATTATTGAAAATAATGTATGGTTGATAATGTAACATGTCTGTTTGTTGGTTATCTTTTTTAAGGATAATATTCTGGTGATGATGTCAACTTTCCTTCTAATGATGTCTTTTTGATGTACTTTTTTTCCATCTTCTGATATTTAGACACCAAGAATTCTGATTACTTCATTGTATTTGAGGGGCATAATCTGTGTTCTGTTTATCTGGACACTTGTGTCTCTGTTCTTCTTTTTTATATTATACAGGTTAATAATAATTTTTCACTATTGATTTGTATATTATTTATTTTCATGAACTCTGTTGCCTTGTTCAGGATGGTTTGCATATGGGCTTGACTGTTTGCAAACCATGTTGTATCATCTATATATGCTATTGCAGTGATCTTGATTTTCTTTGTTGTTTCGCTGACTATTTTTCTTTGTCTGGTGGTGTCAGATCCAATGTAACTTTTGTTTCTATTATATATCCTATATGTTTGTCTTCAATTTCTTATAAAAGTGGATCGTAAAAGATTCTTTATAGTAGTGGTGAGATAGTATCCCCCTGGTCAATTCCATCATGGATAGTATATTCTTCTATCAAACTATGTGCTATAATTATTTTGTTTTTCCTATTTGTCAAAAGGTTTTCCAGAATGTTTATGATCTTTTTTGATATGTGAATTCCTCTAAAGGCCCAGGTCAACATGTCTTTGTTGATGGAGTCGTATACTTTGCTGATATCCTGACTGAAAATCCAGGCTTTTTTCTTGAATTCTCTAGCTTCCTCCATTATGTTGTTGAGAATGTGGATCAGTTCTTGTGTGCTTCCTTCAGGCAATCCTATCCAGTTATTATTGCAAAGCATCTTATGTTTAGTCATGTTTCAGCTATTCTTTCTGTTAGAATGCCCATAAAGATCTTTCTAGTTGTTTCTAATAGTGTAATTGAACATGTTATATTAATATTATCTATCCAGTCTTTGGGTTTAGATATTAGGTATACTTTTCCTTTCTTCCGGTCAGAAGGGACTTCCCCTGTATTTAACACTTTGTTGAACAGATTTTCCAGTAGCTATAGTTTATTCTTTTTTAGGTTTTTGAGCATTATATAGGAGATTTCTGATAGTTCTAAAGCACTCATTCTTTTTGCCTTGTGAATTGCATTTTCTATATCTGATATTTTGATTGACTATAGTATATTATTGAACCAGTTGCCCTTGATATTGACTTTGGGCTCGTATTATTATTTTCAGTGTGGAAAGTTTTCAATATCTATTACTTGTCTTGGTCTTGTCTAGTTTTCAAAGTGTTTTCTAATCTTACTTTTTATGGTATCTGGATCTGTTGTTATTGTAATCTTATCTGCTTCTTTTTGTTCACTAGTTTCTGAGTATTGATTATTCTTGGTTGGCAGTCTAGGATGCAATTGATCATCTTTTTGGAATGTTCTTCTAAATACTTATATCTTTTTTGGATATGTTTGGAGATTTCTCTCCCTTTCTCTTGTTCAATCTTGATCTTAGTTATTGCTTATTTCGCTACCCATATTTCTTTAGTCTTAATCAACCATTTATTTAGTTTTTCTCTACTCGATGCTAACTCCTTCTGGAAGAGGGGGAATGTGTTTAGTACAATTGTTGGTCATTTATGATTTTGATTTCCTTCTCTATTATTTTGACCATTGTTTATATTCTATTCTCTAGATTCATTAGTCACGCTTTGCATTTCCTATAAATGCTGTCAATCTTGAGTTGTTTCTACATGAGATCTTTATATTTGTTCTTATGAATTATTGTGATATTTCTACTACATCTTTATTTTTTTAGTGATGTCTTTTCTGAAGTTGATATTGATTCCTTGAAGTGTTGCCAAATCTCCTCTGTCAATTTTGGTTTTGTTTAGAAATATTCTTGTCTTCTTGTCTATTCTTTCTTTGAACTTGTTTTACTGCTTTGAACTGAATTTCACATAATCTATATTATTCTATCTGCTATTTTTCCTATTTGCTAGTTTGGCCTATGAAGTGTGTGGCATACTGACACGAAGTAATACTAGTTTGTGGTCACTTATGATAACTGTCTCTAATAAGTGATGTTCTGCACTAAGATGTTGGAACATAAGGGGTCCATTACCTATATGTAGTCTAACCTGCTACTATAATTTAATTTGGGTCTGTGATATGTATAGCTTTTTTCTATTGAATGAATATGTCTGAACATGTTTATAGGATCAAATGCCTCCAGCATATCAATAATGTGTCTCAGCTTATTTTTGTTGATTCTTTCTATTGTTCGGTCTAACTGTATATCTGTTGTTTCATTCAGATCCCACATTACTATAATGATCATATTTTTGCTTTTGGCTTTGCCAATCTTGATCTTGATATATTGTTGCAGTTTTGCCTTTTTCAGTTTCTTTGTTTCATTTGCTGAATTGTATAAGATTATAATTCTATATTTAATTTTCTCTTCATAAGCTGTATTGATTAACAGGCTCCAACTGATACATTCCTCTGTGTTATAGATGTGAGTTGCCTATTTTCTTTCTATTAATATACTCACTCCAGTTTCATGCATTTGTTGTACTGGCTTAATTGACCAGATTTGATATCTATTCTCTCTATCTCACCATTTATTGTTTTCTGGTAGCCAAGTCTCTGTAAGCTCCAGAATGTCTATTTGATTTTCTTGGCAGTATTTTAATATTCCTAGTTTGTTGACTTCTATATTGATTCCCCTAACATTGTTTGTTTTTATCTTCCAGATTTCCTGTCTTGTATTTATTGTTTCCCTTTCATATGATTGCCTTATTGAGGTGTTTACATTTTTTGCTTTCTAATCTTAGTTGTTTTGAAAGGCTTGGGGAAGTAGTTCTGATTCTTCTGTCAGTTCAATTGGTGAGTCGAGGTATTCTATCATTCCTTTTATGATAAATTCAATTGTGAATTCCATCTGGTTGATTCTCTTATTAATTGCTTTTTATTGCTATCTAATATTGAAACTTTTTGGTGATGAGGCTCTGAATTCTGCACTTGTAGATGGTAATCTGATCTCTATAGGTGTGTCTGTAATAGCTGGTCCTTTTGCCTTTACATAGGGACCCACTTCGATTGCTGTTACTCTTTTGTCAAGCATATATATCTGGTATTTGATAGCCTGCATGTTTGTTTGTAGTTGCTTGAGAGCTTCCAACACTTTCTCCATCTGCATTGATATATGAGAGAGGCTTTTGGTGACATTAGCATAAGTGCAGCTTGAGCTATTTGTATTTATGGACATGGGCCACTGATCCTGTTTAAGAAGGGGGGTCTTTGTTACTGTTTTGTTGCTAGTCTAGGTTATTCTAGTCTATTCGTTCTCTCTTTCTGAGATGGAAATGTTTCAGATATAGTACATATTCTGATGTCGTGCTTGTGTACTCCACAGTTAGAGCAGAGCCTTGTTGCTCTTTATACCCAGATCAATTTCATCTTCTCGATCTGGAAGTTGGTGCTCTTTGCTCTGTTCAGATCTTGTATATCCTTAAAGTATAGGATTACAAACCGTTTATTTTGATTGAGATAGTTTAGTAGGAAGTAACATGCCTAAGCATTTGTCTGGTCAATTACTTTTTGGAGTTCATTGAAGAGGTACCTTGTAGGAGGTTTACTAATGTGGTGCTATACTGATTTCTTTTTTTCTTTCGCAATATGGGTTTTGACTGTTGGAAATATACGCATACAGAATCTATTCTTGTATAGGGCCTATTTGCAGGCTTGTTTTTCAAATGTTTCTATTGAGTTGAATTTACTGTTCTGGATTGTACTGTACTGGCTGTTTGTAATATAATGTATTCAATTATTGATTTATCCTTGAATAAGCTTGCGATGTTCTTTTTTGTATAACTGTTGGTGATATTCCAAATTCTAATGGATCGGATTTTTCCTTCTGTAGTACTGGTCAGAGGAGCTAATCTTGGTTTGGCAGTTTCATTATCAGAGATCCTGATTTCGCATGCCACCACTGCCTTATGGTAGTTATCAAAAATGGCTGCAATTTTCAGTGTTCCTATGGGTTCTTTTACCCTTACATGTTTCAGGGATTCTAGGTATCACCAAATGCTTTTGACATGTTGGAGTTATTCTTGAAGTGAGTTGCTGGAAATTTCTTCTGGGTTGAGTAAGACCTTGCCTGGTTGTACCATGTCTTGTCCTGTCTTGTTTATACTTGCCTTTTGATTATTACTTGATTGCTTATCCCTTATATTGTAAGTATAGTTGTTTATGGTAATGTCATTTTGACCATTGTTGTTGACATCTTTCACACTTTTATATTTAGGTATTGTGGAAGCGATGTGATTGGAGAGGTTGGTCTAAAGGTTTCCATTGCTTCTTCCTCTTCTGGGGCTTCTTTCATAATGTCTGACTCCTGTTTCACTGATTTGCTTGTTGTTGTGTCTTCAAGTTCCATGGTTTCTTGTTGTTTTGAGCCATCTTTCTTGTCTTCAGGTCTGTTAAAGTCACTGAGTTGTTCTGGATGGGTTCTTGGTTTTTTGGTGGGTGACATGGGATTGAACTTGTTTGTGAGTTTTGTCTTTAAGAGCAGTTTTGAGATGTTGCTATTGCCTGTGATGATTCTTTCACTGGTATAGTTGATTATGCTATCTTTCTTTCTCAGTCTCAATGCCATGTTTGTTAATATACAATAGCTTTTTGTGAGCGTGTGTTTTTTTCTTGTGAACTTTGGATTGTTATTATAAAAGGAAATTTTTAGAAATTTTGTTGTGAGTGGAAAAGAGTTTTTTTTTTTTCATATTAATTCTTCTTTTAATATAAGATATTTTGTTTTTTAGTTATATTCTTTAAGTACTTATATATAATTCAAATTTAATTTTGATTATTTTTAATAGCTTTAAGCTTAGACTTTTGCTTTTTTTATTCTTAAATATATCTTGAATCTACTTTATAATATATTGATGCATTGTAATTAGATGTACTTTTGGTATATAATATTATTTTTAAGTTTAAAGAATACTATATAACTTTGTTTTTTATAGAATTATTATTTATAGTTAGGAAAAAAAAATTTTTTTTAATACTGGTTCAGTCTTGTCTTATTTGTATATTTGTAATATAATTATATAGAGTAACTATTCTAGAATATACTACCTATTTACTACTAGACAAAACTAATAAAAGAATTCCCTTCTTGAATACTCATCTTGTAGCTTATTGCCACTCCTTGTAAGGGGGCTAACCTGTCAAAAATGAACTAATATTGAAATAAATTTTGAAAATAAAGGAGTTGTCTATAATATTTATAAAACACTGATTTATGAAATCATTAACAAGTTCAATATATTGATCTTTGATATGTCTTTTTCTTTAATTAAATATTGGATCTTTCTTTTTGATCTTATATTTTGTTTAGCTCTCCTTCTTTTTTGTGATACCTATAGTACCTTTTTACTTGAAATGTTTTACATTTTCCTGTTTAGATTTTATATAGAAATTAATTATATTGATATATATTTGAATAAAATAGATCTTTCTGTTTAGTTTGTCAAGGATAACAGTTTGGATTTAAGATATTAGATCTTTAATAAGGCTCTTTTGTTGCTTGCTATTAAGTATTTTTTGTATCTTCAGTTTATTTTGCTTGTGAATTTGCTTTTGAATTTCTTTCCCTTTTCTTGTATTGTATAGCTTTGAATATAAATAGTTATAGTATTGATAAGAAACTCTTCAGTTGTAAATCTGAATTGATTACAGATAAAAGGATATATGCTGATTTCTGGTTTATAGTATTTTGGATATTTATAATCCTTGTATAGGGAGAGGTTCTAGTATAAAGTTTGCTTTTGATTAATGTTTCTTTATTTCAAATGCCAAAATAGAATTTTTTGAGTTTTTAATTTTTTCAGTCAAAATGATAGTCATATATTTTGATTAGTTATAGTAGGGTAGTAGTTGTCTGCTAGTATATTTCTTATATTATTCTTTCATTGTAGTATCTCAATCACTTTCTCACTAGGTCTTATTCCTTTTTATCTATAAATCTATGCCAAACAGTCTGCTTATTTATTGTATTTGATTTCTAAGCACCCCTTTATTTTGTGTAGAGAAAGTTTTATTTGATTTTATTTACACAGACCTGTTATCTGAAGGAGATTATTTGAGTTTTTTTGGGTTTTTCTGATTTTTTCTAGTTTTTCTTCTGAGTCTTGAGAATACTATTATTGCTGCCTAACTATCTATAATGTAGTTGCTAAATAGTATTTGGGTAGAATACTAAGTATTGTAAATATTACTGCAATTTCTACTCTAGTAGATAATTGATATATTGTTATTTATTATTGAAGGTGTCCTTTTTAAATCTGAAATAATGATAATCCAACCCAGATCTATATAATATTTTATATTAAAGTTATTAAGGAAATATTTTAAAGATGACATAGTTTTTTAATTTTTTTCTGATTGTTGCTATTACTTTTAGGCCTTTTGTAAAACCATTAAGCAGTTAATTAAGTGTTTGTAATATAAGTGTACATTTTTGGAGATGTATTATAATGTTTGCTTTCTTTTGGACTGGAGAGCTTGTGTATACCATATTTTTTATTAATACATATGTTATACAAATTTTGTGACCTCTTAACTGAAGTCCAATTGAGGGATCTGTACAAACTTCTCTTATTATATATTTGGCAATAAGTAATTATATATTTTTGAAATAAGCCTATCTATATAAGTAATTATATTTATTCTATCACTATATACAACTATCAACTATTTGAGAAGATATGTGATTTCTTCTTAATTTTTCTAGAACAATTTTATTTATATTTTTAGTAGTTGATAATCAGGTCATTAAATTTTTTTTATCCTGAACTTTTTAAATTTTAGTTCTTCAGAGTGGCTTGTGATTTCTCCTATTATCAAGGCTTTCCAATAGTCAAGTCTGTAAAACATAGTATAGTTATATACTTGAATTCATAAATAAATATCTCAACATTAAAACAAGGAACTGACGTTTTCTTTAGTTGATTTATTATTCCTTCCTTTAACTGTTTGCTATCAGTTCAATATCTACCATTCTGTAATCACATCAGAAATCTTATTTAACTGGAATTAACAACTATATTTGGAAGTATCAGTTAGTTTACAGTTATGCTAATAAAATAGATCTACTAGCATTAGGAGTTGCCCCCTAGAGGATTTGATTTAATAGCCTTATAATACAACCCATTAAGTGCTAACTACTGTACTATTGATTTAAAGGTTTTTAATATTAAGAAAAATAATATAATAAATTTTATATAATTATATATTTCTAAATACTTAATTATAAAATACTTAGCAACATTAGTGCTGATTCTCTGACCACACACAAAAAAGATATTTGCAAGAAGTTTTTATACTTCTTTGCTAATAAAGTCTTAATATTTTCATTAAAACAACTTGAAGTATGACTTCAAGAG
>CAJVPT010000595.1:0-27886 GCA_910592055.1 Acaulospora colombiana | reverse complement strand
CTATACTACTTAAAAAATATGATAAGTTTACTAAGCTAGTTTGGACTAAACAAAACTAATTCTAAACTAGATACTCCAAACTTCTATCCCGGTCAAGCAAAGTTCTTGAAAAGATTTTTTTATCCCAGTTAGGCAAACTCTTTCATAATATGGCACTGGTTTCACTAGCGATAAGCAAATTTGTATATCAGCAGAAAGATAAGTTCCTCAAACGTTCTTCTTAAGGTCACTTTCAGGAATGGCTAAGTTCCTTAAATATCATGAAGCTTAGAGAATATCCTAATCAGGCAAACCCTATTCGAAAGAAAATTGTAAAATGGAACAAAAACCTTTTGGAGGGCTTTGATTTATATTTCTCTTTTCCTTTTTTTCAATATTAACTTTAGCATTTATTGTTTTTCGGAATAATCAATAGTGACAAACTATTGGCAATAACCTTGGTTAACTTAGAAACACTATTGTCAAGCTACTAGGAGAGTGAAATATTATCTATTAAATCTAATTTAGAGTATCTAGTTTAGAATTAGTTTTGTTTAGTCCAAACTAGCTTAGTAAACTTATCATATTTTTTAAGTAGTATAGTCATTTAACTAATAATGTATAATAACAAGTTAGTTACTTTATAAAAGTCTGTAAAATATTTAGGTATTTCTCAATATTTCAATAAAAATATGCCATTGCAACATGATTGCAGGTTAAAAAAATAAATATACAAATAAAAGTTTTATTAAGAGACTTGATCTTCTGAAAATAAATATTTCTGAAATATTCTTTTTAGTTATCAATTATGTATTAAAACATATAAATGTGATTAATAAGAGATTTTTTATATTTCAGAAACTAACATGTTTCATATCAGCCAATTATCTTTGATAAAAATTTATGTTATTAGAAATTTAAAATCAAATTAATATAAGTAAAATTTTTTAGAAAACCATAAAAGTGAAAGCTCTAAAAGAGCCAGAACAGTTTAAAAGCAAGAAAATAAATATTTTAATTGTAACAAAATCTTTATAAACCTTTTATTTTAAAGATTTTAAAGGTCTTTAAATACTTTACAATCAATTTTTCTTCCTTTGAGAACTTTTTTACTGTTGCTATCAAAGATGTTACTTGACATTTTTTGATTACTGGAAGTTAAACTTTTGTGTGAAAAAGTTTGTAAACAATAGAAAAAGAGTGAAAATAACTTTTGAAGTTAGACTTCAAGTTGTTTTAAGAAAAGTATTAAGACTTTATTAATAAAAAAGTAAAAAACTTCTTGTAAACATCTTTTTTGTATATAGTCAGAGGATTAGTAAAAAGAATTATAATTTAATAAGCATCTATAATATTACTTAACAAATAAAATATATATTATTACAGTTTTTTTTTTTTATAACTTTTTTGTTATAGATAAGAAAAATATTCTTGAATCTATATTAATTATCAAAATTTAAACTAGATTAAGAAAGTTGTATTTAAGAAAAAAAAACAATTATTGAAAATAATTTCAAGTAGTTTTTAAAGAATGTACAAAGATTTCATTAGTATAGAAATATTATAATTGTATTAAAAATTTAGAAAATAAATAGATATTTATTTATTTATTATATTTTTTGATTATCTAAAATTAATATATTCTCTATTGAACTTATAATAAACATAATACAATAGTTCTATTGTTATTTACTGTTTAAGGTTGAATAATTCAATGAGTCAATGAGTCAATAAACACTATAAATAGATATATAGCATTTGATAAATCAACAAGGTTATTTATTGATTATTATTTAACAGTATATTTGTTTGCAAAGAGCCAACAATTGATTCTTCCGCTGATGTTTTCAAGAATTGTAAAGTCAATATTTTGACGTAAAAAAAAAAAATTTTGACGTCCTTTTCGCTCACGACCAATCCATTTTAAATACATCGTCTCGAAGCCATTGGGATGAAGAGTTGGAGTCTACTGTCAAAAAAAAAAGACTTCGCGTTCACAGAAAGTAATTACATGGAATGATATGCAATGGGGATCCTAAAGTCAATTTTTATTTAAAGAGAAGATTTACAATGGTATCTGACATGTACACAGAACCCATTGTGCTTGGAGAAATATTTTAAGAAAATGAAATTTGATTGGCCAACCCTTTGGATTTAATGATCCAAGGGTAAACATCTGATCCTTGTTTACTTCATCTGCGGAACATGTAAAATGCCACAGAACGAGATATACAAGTTAAAACATAATTTTGGGGTAGGCAAACATCAAGTGAATCCAATCATCTTCTGCGCATAAAATGTTTACAAGTGCATGCCTCGTGTAATTTTTATCGTGAAAGAAAGGAATCTACGAAAACGGCTCTTTACGGTGTGAGTTTTAATCCATATGATCAAAAAGAGGATTCTGTTTTTGCGGTGGCAGGAGGACGTAACGTGAGTGTAGGCTTAACGCGAAGTTTTTTAAATTGAATTTTGATGCAATTGGCTCATTCATATTTAATACCGTGATAGATCATCATTGCTCATTTTGATAATACCAAGCCTGTTGCACTCGAAATTTTACAAACTTATGTGGATGAAAATGTAGGACGCCTTGACTATCTTTTTTTTTTTTATGCCTATTTCAAAAAGAATTAATACCTCATGTTTGTAGGAGGAAGAAAATTATTATTGCTGTGTATGGTCATTTGACCCTAACACCGGAGCGCCTTGGCTTGCCGTGGCTGGTGCAATAGGGCTTGTTAAAATATTGAACACGAGTAATGGAAGTATTGTGCAGACGCTAACAGGGCATGGTGATGCAAGTCATATATTTATATATGAATTAGTTATGCAAAACTTTTAATTTAATCGTTAAAAGGTTATGCTAATGTTCATTTCATTTCATTCTTATAGGAAATAAACGAAATCAAATTTCATCCGAAAATGCCATCTTTGCTTTTTTCAGCGAGCAAAGACTTCTCAATTCGGCTTTGGAATGTGATCACCGGTACGCCTATTGTGGTTTTCGGCGGGGAATGTGGTCATCGAGAACCGGTCTTGAGCATCGTAATATATGCGCATATATATCATGAATTTTATGGTATCGGAAACTGGATTAATTCCTGTTCGCGTAATCCATCTTTTAATTTCAGGACGTACACCTGTCAGGTGATTTCTTGGTATCCTCCGGGATGGATCATGCTGTAAAGATATGGTCTTTGTGTACACCTGTAATTAAGAATACCATTGAATCGTCAATTAAGCCTAAATCGCTTTCTCGATCTCAACAACGACAAAGTCAGACGCAGACGTGCTGCAAATCACATGGGCATCCCTCTACCCCGTTATTCGTGCACTTTCCCATTTTTTCTACAGCACAGTTGCATAATAATTATGTTGATTGTGTAAGATGGTATGGAGACTTGTTGATGTCAAGGTGTGCGGCCGATGCAAAGATCATAATGTGGAGACCGGAAGTTGAATTAGTTGCAAGCGACAGATCAAATGTAACAACCACTATAGTCGGTGGACCGGCTGTCCCTAGCAAAGTAAGTGCTATAATATCTTGTGCAATCAATGTTGCTAAAATTGATAATGGCAAAACAAAAAGTCAACAATAGTGAGAATAATGATATTAATTATAGTAATGATAACAATAATAGCAATTAAAAAAAAAAAAAAAAAAAAAACCAGCAATATAACAATAACAATAACAACAATAATATTAATGATGGTAGTAACATAACAAATTGATCAATAGTAATGATATTTATTTATTTATTGTTTTGTTTTCTGACAGCAACCAACAAGTTTTGAAATTATTTGTGAATTCGAGTTTGATCACTGTGACATTTGGTTTCTCCGATTTGGAATTTCCCAGGACTATCGATTGCTTGCTACAGGAAATCAAATTGGACAGATATTTTTATGGGATTTACAAGAAATTCCCTATCTCATTGATAGTTATATCGAGAAGAAAAAATTGAAAAGTTCGGGAGTGAAGATGGACAAGGTGGTGGTGAAAAAAAAGGGTGGTAATGGGTCAAACAATAAAAAATCAAAAGCTAACAATGATAGTGTTAGTGATATCAATGATAATGTTTCAACTCCAAGAGGAGTCAATCATAATGACGAGAGTGCGGGAAAGAAAGTGTGCAAACCAGCTATTCTAGCCGATTCCTGTGATAGTACAATAAGACAAGTGACCTTTTCCGGTAATAGACAATGGATGATTGCAGTTTGCGATGATGGAACCGTCTGGGGGTGGAAATTGAATAGAGAAGTGAGCGGACAGGCAGCTGGAAGCAGTAGATATGATCCGATGGTTATCGATGACTGACGTAACGAGATAAGATTATTTTAAAAATCACTTCTCTCCTTTTGATATAATTGCTATTGTTTTTTTAATAAATCTATTCTATGAATTGAGCTTTGAACCTCGAAACATTATTTTGGTTGGTTCTACAATTCTAATCTTTCCAACGTGTAAGGATTGACATGACCCAATTTCGAATCCCCAGTGAGCGATGTATTTTGATACGACTACCAAGCAGGTAACTTTGACGCTGGCGGTTCGTGTTCTTGCTCGTATTCGACTTCAACATATGCACCTAACCCCCCAAAATGTCAAATAAATAAATTATATGGGTATATAGAGTAAGCTTATCTGATTGAATTCACGGGGTGGCCCACTTACGTTTCTTCTTGCCTTGTCGTAAATCTTTGGTCTCCGCATCTTTTCTCTGAGAAAGAACGTGATATCATGAATAATGGATTCAATAAAACTAGAATTAAATGGTTGCATACTTTGATTGCACGTTGTTCTTCGATCCCTTCTTCAATTTCTCCTTCAATCTCCTGTTCATTTGAATCATAGTCACTTGATTCGATTTCCTGTTTAAAGAGGTTCTTAATTTTTCGATTCCCGAAGATATCGATTTAGGCGAACCGTTCACAAACAACCATTACCTCTTTCTCATTGTCTCTCTTTTCCTCTTCCTCAATTATTTCTTCCAAATCTTCTAATTCGACTTCACTATCATCTTCAACAAACTCGCGCGTCTATTTTTTTTTTTTTTTTTTTTTTTAAAAAAAATTTCCATCTTTTAGTTAACCGTTGAAAAACGATACTAAAAAAAGTAATAATTTTTTCATGATCTTTATAAGGAGAATCCGAACCTCCAAGTCCTCCACTTCACTTTCCTCGGTTACATCATCCTCCGCTTCTAATTTGTCACCTTCTAGAACGGATCTCCAAACATCCTCGTTGACATTCAATGGTGTATCACCATATGCTTTACTTTTCAGACGGCTTATCAACTCTTTCTCGATTGCCTTTTCCAATCGTGCTGCTGCTTCCGCTTTCCTTTCTCTGGTAGCTTCACGTCTTTCGATTTTCTTCTTGATCCCAACAAGCTTTGGTCTTTATGATGAGTGATCGTACGAGAAAATTAGATTTTGAAAGCAATGTCGGTATTGATCATAACGCGTACCTGTCTTTCAATTTTAATTTTCTCATTCGTATTAAATACTGCGTGATCTTAGTTACACGTTGTTTACACTTGTGAATCAAAAAATCAGACCAATCCAGTAATTCCTTGTCTATCTTTAAATGACAAAGCGATTTTTGGTTTTGATGGGATTCATTCCAAAGGATTTTCAAACTTCATCATCCCTTACCTGCTCTAATGCCTTGGCGTAATTCTTTGATAGCCTAACTCGTTGCCACAGTCGTGATGGCATATGCGCTCTCTCAGGAGTCTTGGTGTACAAATAAAGAACACCTATTAAAAAAGACGCTTGATTTCAGGGCAGAATGGAGGATGAATATTTCTTTATAAGTGAACAATTTTAATACCATCGACCTCACGAACTGTTGCATATTTGCTGTTCGCTAGAGGGCAAGATTGCCTGCTACAAAATCCTGTGACATTGTACTCGTTTCGGCAAAAATTCTGAGTTGTTGTCCTATGGTAGCCCGTGGTTAATTGATAAATGCATTGCGATGAGAATTTTCTTTAAGCAACTGGTTTAGAGGATGAACGATCATGACACAATTACTTACTTAACCTTGTAAGAGCAGAATTGTTGGTTAATAATTTGCCAAATTACATCGTCAGACATGTCCAGTTTTTTTTTTTTTTTTTCCTTGTTTTTCTGATCACCGATGTTATGATGGTTATATATACGAGGGAAAAAAAAAAAAAGTTTTGCACGTGACTGATAAGGAAAATGAGCCAATAAATCATGTGACGGAACTACGATCCCGGGTAGTAAAATGAAGTCGGCTTTAGTGTGGCGAGTCGTAGGCCGATGTTCAACGACAAAAGCTCGAGTCGCTGTGTTAACGTTACCTCACGGAATTGTGGACACTCCTGTGTTCATGCCGGTTGGAACACAGGGAACCTTGAAAGGGTTAACGCCAAAACAGCTGAAAGAGTTGGGGTGTCAAATTATGCTAAATAACACTTACCATTTGGTAATCTAAAAGTTCGCGTTTGCTTCAAAGGACATTGGTGGTAATTTGTGCGAGATCCTTATTGGCAATGATGCTTGATTTTTTTGATGCTTCGTCGTAGGGGTTAAAACCGGGTCAAGAATTACTGGAAGGAATCGGTGGCTCACACAAATTTCAGAATTGGGAAGGAAATTTGTTAACCGTAAGAATTCAATCAACATGACAGTTTGAAACTTTACGATTGCCGGTTCAAACCGAAGTCAATTGATAGGATAGTGGAGGTTTCCAAATGGTCTCCTTGTTAAAGTTGGCATGTATCACGGAAGAGGGAGTGGAATTTCAGTCACCGCATGATGGATCAACAATGCTACTCACACCCGAGCATTCGATCTCCTTGCAAAACTCTATAGGAGCAGACATCATAATGCAGCTGGATGACGTGGTGTCATCACTGACAACGGGTCCAAGGGTGGAAGAAGCTATGCGCCGATCGATCAGGTGGTTAGATCGGTGCATAGCCGCCCACAAAAAACCGGACTGTCAAAATCTATTTGCCATCATACAAGGCGGTCTGGATTTCAACCTAAGGAGAAAGTGTGTCGAAGGTACTTTTGAGATTTTGCGATTCCTTCTAGTAATTTATGCTAAATATATGATGTGCTATACAAGAGATGATATTACGCGACACTCCGGGGTATGCCATCGGTGGTCTGAGTGGTGGTGAAGAAAAGGATATTTTCTGGAGGATGTAAGTCGTCTTTGCTCTTATGACAAGGTTTCACACTTTCGCACGATGATGGTAGCATCTCGTTTCTTCCATAATCTTCTCAGGGTGACTCTATGCACCGATTTATTACCAGATAATAAGCCAATATATTGTATGGGAGTAGGATACACCGAGGATTTGATCGTGTGTTCAGCACTAGGAGTCGATATGTACGACTGTGTTTTTCCGACGCGTACGGCGGTTGGTATTCTCTTCGTATCTATTCTTTGTTTTTGGTTATCTTGGTTAACTCTATTATAAAAATTAGCGTTTTGGAAATGCGCTGACATCCAAGGGAACGTTAAATTTGAAATCCAGCAAATTTTCCAAAGATTTTCGACCCATCGAGGAGGATTGCGATTGTTTGACCTGTAAATCATTTACCAGGTCATATGTTCATCTGCAATCCACGCGTGAAACGGTTGGATGTCATCTCATCACCATTCATAATGTTTCATACCAATTGAGATTAATGCGCAATATCAGGAATGCTATCATTGAAGATAGGTTTCCACCATTTATACAAAAATCATTCAAGGATCTATTTGGTGGCGCGGATAAATACCCCGAATGGGCTGTCAATGCTTTACAAAGTGTCAATGTAACGCTGATTCCTTAAGCACTGTACATAATAGGTGGCTGTGACCAGATGTTTGAATCAGTGTGAACGAGTTGTGAAGTCAATGGTGTTTCGTGACACGCGTACATTTGACCATGAATATATATATATGTATTATTGAAAATTGAGAATCAAATATATTATCTATCATTATAAATATTCTATAATTATAAAATTTTAAAAATCCCATTAAACCCAAGTCCCATCGACAAATTCGAGTAGAATCACCACTCGGTCAACGTCATCCATTTCCTTCCACTCGTGGGTCCAAGATTGAGTCCCATCGCTGCAAGTCTTGCTCTTGCCTTCTCGTTGAAATTCCTTTCCCCGGTGCCAGTTTCCGTGGTCGCGCCGAGGAGCGTGTCGATCCCCGCCGACCTAAAATCTGTACGAGCTTGCAGATACGGGAGAATGTATTTGATATCTAGCTTGGCAAGATAACCTTCGTTTAGCACAGATTTAAGGATTTCTGGCTTTACGATGAATAAATTTCCCAGTTGTCTCAGCATTTCAAAGCGTTCGTCCAATTGAGGAATCTTGAAGAGAGCAATGGTTTCTTGATATTTGGCGATGTCTCTATAAAAAAAAAAAAAAAAACCATCAATCGCCTAGAGGAATAAGCGGGTAAGGTTGAGCATGCGAGAAATTCAAGCTCACTTTGTGAGGACCAGACCACCCGCAGCGCTCACGGCAAACTTTTTAAAATGCTCAAGCAACATACTATCGAATGAAAAATAAACTCTTGTGAAGTCAAGATTTTAATAAAATTAGGGGAATAAGCACATGGAAATACCCGTAAAATGCGATTCCTATCTCGGACAAGAAATGTTCAAAGTTCTTGCCATCAAGAAGTTGAGATACATTCGTTTGAACCTTCTTCAGGCAATCGACGCAAGCATTGCAGGGCTATAAAAGATTGCGATCCGCGTAAACATAAAAAACCGATCCGCAACGTGAATTCGTAATAATACTTGCCGCAGTTGCTAAATTGGCGATATTATCATCTTCATCTTTGGGTCGAAAATCAACTTTCTTCTGACGCAATAATAAATGATTTAGCCTAGCAATAATGGCTAATACATACATGGTTCCATGAGTGTAAGGGCATGACCGCCACGTAAACGTAATAATTTGCCTTTACTCGCCTTCAATCATCCTCTGGACAACCAAGTTCATCTTATTTTCTACGCCCATCATGAATCTATTTTTATCGAACGTGAGTTCACGATGTATCGTCAGAGACGACGAGGCCAAAGGAAGCTGTTTGAATTTTTGGTAAATATCGTAGAATGAAAAGGTTTCACAAAGTTTAGAAATTGCTCCCTTACAACTGCGGCTTGGAAATGATTTTGGGATAGGTGAATGATGTCGCGCGAGTTCTTGATGACAATAAAAGGTTTGAAATCAGACTCGGATTTTGGATCTATTGCTGCGACTTGATCCAAGCAACTTCACGGGTTGTCGTTAACATCCGATTGAAGACCAGTTAGGAGAAAGTCATTCGCAATCAAGTATCAAGGTAATATCGGATATATCGAATATGAAGTGCTTACGTGTCCAAGGAGAATTCCACATACTGTTTTCCTATGAAATCCAGTAATGTGTGGAATAATATACTGACAAACTTGGGTCTACACCGAGGATAAATTTCATTAATGGTAGGATGACACATCAAATTGAGAAAAAGCAACCAATCTTTTTTTTCACATACAATTCCGATGGAGGACTAAGTTGCACAGATCGTCTAATGGATTCAGCGTGTATTTTAAGGATCAACATAGAAACATTGATCGAAAGGTTTCCGTCTTCCTCGGTTGTAGGAATATCAAGTAAAGTTTGAGATGACGTCGTTATCTGATTCACGGCACGTTGAATCAAACTTGTGGCTCGTGCTTGTTTTTGCTGAGTCTAAGAAAAAAACGGTGTTTTGCAAATGTTAGAAGGGATGATGATGACCTCAAAGGAAGGAATTCAATCGATACGTGCATGATAAGCCGTAAATCTCAATAACAACGAAGAATACAATTCTCCCAGGGATTTCTTTTCCTTCTCGATGTAACGATCACCTTCCGTATACGGAACAAATAGATCTTCAATGCACTGTTCCAAAACTTCTGCGATGGTGTTGTTCCCGCGAGAACCCTCTTCGCTCGGTTCGAATAAGTTATGATCGGATAATCCTTTTTGACGAATGTCAAGGCTCTTCAGGTCCTCAGCAAGTTCTTTCGTGGCAACATGCACTGCCGCCAATGAACGCAAATAGGCCAATGTAGAGTTATTCTCGGCGTGGGTCAGAAGGCTTTCGAGATATGTCTGGATCTGTTCATTAAAGAATAAGGAAATTTATAGCGCCGCATCGAAAAACCCTTGTATTCTCAAACAACATTACATACCAGTTGAGCAAAAATACGCTGCAAGAAAACTTGCATGACGCCGATTGGATTAGGGAAGACAGCATTTATGACTTCGGCTTCTTGCTTCACTGTCGTCCTTATTTCTTCGTAAAGGTTTATGAGCCCTTGATCAACGGGAGGTGGTGGAACTTGTGGATTGGGCAAGTCATTCCAACTGACGTCACATAATAATAATGATACTAGGTCACCCACTTAATTACTTCAAAATCAAATCACTCGTTTGCTTTGAGATGGATAGGGCGTTCACCTTGTACTGCTCAAGAATTCAATAGACTGACCGAGATTTACTTTTGAGATAAAGAATTCGTGCTGGTTCACATACAGCTTAATGCAAGACTCACAACCATTAAATTCTTGGAGAGTTTTTGCACAGCCCTGCGAGATTTCCTCAATTTAGTTAACTAGGAAAGATGACAGCGGTGATCTTGTAATCAGATTTATCGAGTTATATAGACCTTCATTGTCGTAACATCCTTTCGCCTATATGCTCTGTCAAATTGTTCGAGCAATTCTTTTTCTAAAACCTCGCAATACTTTTCGATACGTGCTCTGGCCTTTGCGCGCACGTTAAAAACAAAAATCATCGTTAAATGATAGCGATGGAAAATGATGATATCTACGACTTCAGGAACTCACAGCTTCAGCACCGGGAATATCAACCTCTTTAGCAATAGCATTTAGTCTTCTGGCGATGATCGCAGCCTGAAGAAGAGAGATTTGGTGAGACTTGCTATTTATTCAAAAGGGTTCTCCGAATTTTTTTTTTCTCAAGAAAAAAAAAACAAAGGAACCTTGAATTGACCATCCTTTCCTCTTGCTCGCTGATTCTCCAGTCTCGCTATGTCACCTCTGTTGAATGCCATGAAGTATTCTATCAAATCCTTCGATTCTGAAGCCCGAAGTCTTTGCCTGTCGATGGTTTCCAATTGTTCGCCTTTTGGCAAGGGATGAAATGAATATCCCCAATCAAATCCTGATAAATTTAAGAACAACTGGTTGATCATTTGACCTACCGATTCTGATGGCTATGTTGCCGACTTCGTTAATTCTTGTCTCCAAAGTTTCAAAAGAATGCACGACATCCTGCAAATGAAAAATTAGTTGAATCACGATCTCAAAGAGCATTTCTAAGCCCTTTTATGCCCAAATGCGAGGTTTCATACCTCAAAGGTGACTTTTAATTCGTGCAGCTTTTTACGATGGCCCGCCTCGGTTAATTGCACACTTGCTTCCAGGTCCTTGCTTTGCTCTGTCACCGTTTCTCGCAATTTAAGAAGTTCATCAATGGATCTTTCGAAGGTCCTTATGAATGGTTTTGGATCAAACGCTATCGTCATAAATAGGTTTTGCGCATTAGAAACTCAACTGTTTTACTCTTATTGCAACTAAATGCGATAGCACTTCAATTCACCTTTGGGATTGGCATGTTTTAATAAGTTTTTTGATGTGTTTTCCACGAAATCTCGGGTGGTGAATTTACCCTAAGTGACGATGAAAGAAAGAAGGATTCCTTGTGGTTCGGATCATTGATAATTTTGTGGACGGAGAAAAAAAAAAAAGTAAAATATAAACTGATGAAAAGTCTATCGGACCTGAAATGTTTCAATTTTCAGGACCGCTCGAACCTCTGGATCTAAATCATAGGGGTTAGCGGAAGGCATGATGATTCCTTTCAGAAGAAAATTTCACTTACGACGAGGAATTTAAAGTTTCTAGGAAGTGCAGGCCTCGTCCCCAGCCTGATCGGCATTGCTCGATTTCCAATCTTAAGAGCCAATCAGGGATCGTTTTTACGTTTGACACTGGGAAAGCTTATCAAGCCTAATTAATAAAATAACAAGGTTACGAATACGAAATACCTTAAATTTTTTAACGACAAACTTTAAAAAAAATTTTTTTTCTTTTATCTTTTTTTTTTTTTTTTTATTATAACGAACCCTCCCACCCTATAATTATTGAACGACAAAGACTTTAACGTTTATATTTACACTGTAACAGGCTGGCCGTAAAAATAATAGGCAAAATAATTTGAAACATCTGTATCACTTCCGTCTTCCTAGAGAACTCCATCTGACCTTCCGGCTTTGCCTTAATTTCCATAAGACGTGATAACTCTATACAAACATTAAGATCTTCCACAATACCGCCTTAAGATTACCCTTAGAGGTAACTATTTTGGTCAAGTTGTAAATAAAAACGTTGAGCGTTTCGATAGGGAAATCAACTGTTTATATTAATCTGTAAAAGTTTAATCACATAATGCTGCAAAAAAAAAAAAAAAAATGTTATTCTTCGAACCTCGTCATATTCGCCTTCACACTGACTTGACTTTCTGTTCGCGTCTTCTTCCAGCTTTCCTGCTAAGCGCGGCAACCTTTGAGCTCGAGGGTAAAAACGCTGATAACGATCAGCAAATTTATCTTTCGAAAAAACAATTTGGTATTTGCAACTTGCATTCTCGCATACTTATGCTAAGTATACCTAGAAGGATCTCTTATAGATCATTAATAGATCATCCTATAGAAAACTTATAAATCATATATCCACCGTATTTTACAAGTTTAATACTCTGCAAGACATTTATTTCGTGACGTCACACGCAAAAAAAAATTTTTTTTTTTCATATATACTTTTTTTCTCCCTTGGGTGTTTCCACATCAAGATTCTTCACTGTTGTGCTGAAATTCTGTTGGATCTGTAAACTCGAGAACAATTTATGTGATGGCTGTGCATCCAATCACCACCGCTGCGTTCATCTTGAATCGATCAAAGAAACTGGTTTCCAAGTTAAACAAGAAATATAATTTTGGAGGGAATACCAGTAATAACGGTCACGGAAATAACAAGAACAATCAGCAAGATCCAGATTACCTGTGTAAACAGGGTGAAACTTTCCTATTTGGGCGAGACGGAGTGGCTAAAGATGAAAAGAAAGCCTTCGAGTATTTTCAACGTGCTTCCCTACTAAATCATGCTAAAGCTCAAGGATTGTTGGCTTTTTGTTATGAATTTGGGTTGGGGATTGAAAAGGATTTTAAGCAAGCTGAATTAAGCTATATTCCCTCAGCGAAATCTGGTGATGGATTAGCGCAAGCTAGACTGGCATTCCTGAGAAGGTATGGACGGCCCTCCGTGCGTATTGACCGAGCCGAAGCTGAAATGTGGCAACAAAAGGTTAAAGAACGAGGGAAGGTTGCCATAGAATGGTTATTTTATGCTGCGTGTAAGGAGAACCATCCAGCTGCCCAATATTCCCTGGGTGTCTGTTATCACGATGGAGTTGGGGTGGACAAGAATGAGTCCGAGGCCTTTAAGTGGTACAAGAAATCCGCAGAACAAGGCAATCCACGCGGTCAAGGGATATTGGGTTTTTGTTTTGGCGAAGGGTTTGGTGTGCAAAAGAATGAGGTAAAAGCCATGCATTGGTATCGCAAGGCTGCTGAGCAAGGAGAGTCAGTCGCAATATACAATGTTGGCTATTGTTACGAGGATGGTGTTGGTGTCGAGAAAGATGTGGTCGAAGCGGTTAAATGGTATCGCTTGTCTGCAGAACAAGGAAATGCGTTCGCCCAAAATTCCTTGGGATATTGTTATGAGGATGGTATTGGTGTTGAGCAGGATTCGGTCGAGGCTTCCAAGTGGTATCGTAAATCAGCAGAGCAAGGTTATCCTTGGGCGGAATGTAATTTGGGATATTGTTATCAAAATGGTATTGGCGTTCCTAAGGATGATGAGAAAGGTGCTTATTGGTACCAGAAGGCAGCCCTCCAGGGTCATGCCCGTGCTCAACACAATCTCGGTTTCTGCTACCAGAATGGCATTGGTGTTCCAAAAGATGAGGTTGAAGCTGTTAGTTGGTATTTAAAATCAGCCGAACGTGGTAACATCTTTGCCTACCATTCACTCGGGTATTGCTATCAAAATGGTATTGGAGTTGCGGTCAACGAAGTCGAGGCTGTTTACTGGTACTTTCTATCAGCCGAGGAGAACCACGCGCCAGCTCAATTGAGTCTCGGATATTGTTTCCGTAATGGTATTGGCGTGGAAAAGGATGAATTTGAAGCTGTTAAATGGTTTACGCTTGCTGCTCAACAAGGCAATGCTTTGGCACAAAATTCTCTGGGATATTGTTATGAAGAAGGTCTTGGAGTCGACAAGGATGAAAGCAAAGCCGTCTGCTGGTACCAACTTTCTGCCAATGCCCAAAATCCGTGGGCGCAATGTAATCTAGGATTCTGTTATGCCAATGGCATCGGAGTGGAAAAGGACGAGTTCGTGGCCTTCAAGTGGTACAGTGCTGCCGCTGCGCAAAATCACGCCCGAGCACAGGACAAGTTGGGCGTTTGTCTTCAGCTAGGTGTTGGCTGCGAAAAGGATGAAGTTTCTGCGTTGCATTATTTTCGCTTGGCTGCTGATCAAGATCACCTTGCAGCAATGTTTCATCTGGCCAATGCATTGGAGAAGGGAATCGGATGTGAGGTTGATTCAGAAGGTGCCATATATTGGTTTGAGAGGGCGGCAAGCTCTGGTTGCAGAATCAGTTGCGACCGATTGAAACGATTGTTGGTTAGGGAATGTTTGGGACATAACTCGAGTGGTGATATTTATTTAACTGGGTGCTACGCTGCGGCCGCATGATTTTAAAAAAATTCGCATTCGCCTGCAAAAAAAAAAAAAAAAAAAAAATGATTAAAAATAATCGTGAAAATCAAAAATTTTTAAATCAATCGTTGATCCCTTCGGTTTAATTTATAGACATTGTATAACTTATGTTTGGTTATGCACCACAACTTGGTATCATAACGATTCCACGGATCCGGTAGCCATTATTTTTGTTAGTGGTGAATATATATATACACAGTATGTATATTTCAAAAAAAAAGAAAAAGGGTTATTGGGCAAGCAAGAAAATGATGATTTTCGTTTTTTTTTTGATTCAATTCATTGTTTTCTTTCGGCTTGCGTAAAATTTGGGTTTTGTTTTATTTTTTTTTCTACTATGAAAAAGCAAATGTCGGATTATTGATTATTAAAGAAATCGAGATGGTTTTTGGGCAATGTACTCGAGAAATTTTATGTACGTGGATCACCCATTGAAAATTCCTCACCACATGTGCATATCGTTATCACGAATATGGACATCTATGTCTGCAAATATAAATAACTTGATACACGGTAAGTCGGCCCGTTAACTATTCCTGGCTAACCGGACTCACACGTGTAAAATGTTGACGTAATAATACCTACAATAAATGCGCAATGAAGAAGATCAACAACAATTTCCTGATTTTACCAGTTTCTACTTTTCTTACTTCAACATCCAACGCTCCTTTGTATATAACATATTCATATACAGCACTTGTCTATTTCCTTTTCATTCTTTCAAGGGATTTTTGGTTTTTTAACAGAGAGAAATGAGTTCCACCACCGCCACCGCCTTGCGACAACAAAATCAGAATCGTAATTCTGGACATGTAAACAGCCTGACTCAGGAGCAAGCCGAATTACTTCGTTTTTGCTGGGAAGCAATATTATCTCTGTTCGAAACTCAAAACACACCAAATGGGACAAGCGATTCATCAAAATCTACAAACAAGAATGCAAAGAAGACCAATGGACAAGATTCTGCGCAGGGTACGTCTAGATACAATAATTTAACACGCAAACTGAGACCCAAACAAACTTCCGAAACCACAAACAATGACGAGAACAATGTATCTGATAAGTATAACGAATCGGCCGAGTTTTTATCAGCTATGAAACTATATAGTCCTGAAGTAATTCGTCAAGCGTTTTGGAGTTTAACTGCGGCTGATGATCCTGACGTGATTGTCCTACGTTTCCTTCGTGCAAGGAAGTGGGATGTTGAAAAAGCCATTGCGATGTTGTTGTCAACGTTAAAATGGATGTTGCAGACTGGAGTTCAAGAGATCATCGGAGGTGGCGAAGAAGGATTGATCGATTATTTTGATGGAAAAGGTGAAAAAAAAGGAATGATCGTTCAATTCACAAGTGGCAAAAGCTTTGTCAGGGGGACGGACAAAGACGGAAGGCCAATCTGGTAAGAACATTGTTTCACATTATCTACCTTTGTTTGACCTTTGTTTACCTCGTGTTCACTCTTGTTTTCAAGTTATATAAACGTCCGCTTTCATAAGAAAGAGGAACAATCCTTTGAGGTTCTCCAGAAATTTACCGTTTACGTGATGGAGACCACTCGTTTGATGATTGAAGCTCCTGTCGAAACCGGGTGTCTCTTGTTTAACATGGATGGATTCAGTCTTTCCAATATGGTACGAGTTCAACTATCTGTTCATTGTGACTTAAATATGATGATAGTTCCACAAAAATAATATATTACTTTAGGATTTCCCCTATGTCAAATATATGATCCAATGCTTTGAAGCGTACTACCCGGAGAGTCTTGGAGTTCTGATAATTCATAAGGCCCCTTGGGTGTTTTGGGGCTTATGGAAATTAATATCCCCTCTGTTGGATCCTGTTGTGGCATCAAAAGTTCGCTTTACTCAAAATGAGAAAGAACTCTTGGAGTTAATTCCTGCAGAACATTTGATTACGGAGTTGGGCGGAGAAAATTCGTGGAAATATCAGTATGTTCCTCCGGATGAAAATGAGAACTATCGAATGAAAGATGAGGCTACCAGGGAACACAAGCGGGAATACAGGCATTCTCTGGAGCCGGAATTTGAAGGTTTAACGAGACAATGGATCAAAGATCCAAATAACATTAAAATAAAAAATGAAAGAGATCAATTGAAACATCAACTCAGAAAAGCTCAATTGGAATTGAATCCTTACGTCAGGTCTAGAACATATTATCATCGCACCGGGGTGCTTAAAGAAGATGGAACTTGCGATTGGGGACATAAGTAAATGAAAATCAGACATGTCTTCTAGTCGATTGTTTTATTATTGATTTTTATATGCCTTTCATCATTCACAATTAGCACCATAACATTAACATCCGATATTTAATTAAAATACATGTCATGTCTAATAACCATTACTTAAACCGCCTGGTTCTTTCTTTATTTCTCTCTCTCTCTTTTTTTTTTTTTTTTCGCTTTTGGGGGGTTATTCTTTATAGTCACATAGAATCTATTATAGATATGAATTTTCATAATAAAACCTATATGTTAATGTTGTATCACTCGTAGCAGTAATGACTTTTTTTTTTCTTACTACTACAAGAGGTAATAAATAAATTAATAAACAGATCAGATAAACTTTCACGTCAACCCGTGCATATCAGAAAATTATGAGTCGCAGCAAAATGCCACATGAACTCGAATGTAATAATTACTTTTTTTTTTTATTGTTCGGTAATCGAAAAGAAGTCATCACTGGACTCACTTTCCAAAAAATCAATGTTCGTTTTTAAAATGGGTTTGAAAAATTCTATCAATAATATCCAACACAGTTGGAGAAATACTTTTCACTTAACCAACCGTATCCTGGGGCTGGTCGTATTCCAGTGTATCGGTCATATAGAAGCACAGGTATGCCTTGCGTTTACTTTGCAACACTTCTTCTACACTGGTCAGCTTTACCGTGTTATCGTCAAATTGGAACCATTGGCCGCGGCTTCGGCAATATGCGGTGTAGTGACCGGTGTTGATCTTTCCGTCATGATTTACCACAGAGATCAACTTGTATTTGTATTCAGGAAAATCATTCAACGTTCCGCCCCCCACGAGAACTTCCTGTGCTCTGCTAGTCCATCTCGCCATGTTGATCTCTTCAGGGAACTCGAATTCTGCCTCGTTTTTCATTGTTGGATTTTGGAAGCGTTCAACGATAAAGGCCAAAACGGGTGGTAATTTCTTGCAGCTGATCCGTTTGGAACTACATGCTTTCGTGTGACAATCATCACATATAAACTCCGGAAGTTGTTCTTCCGCGGTGCATCTTTCAAGGCAGTCATAAAGTGAATTCTTGTGCTCTCGGGTGCTGCCGTTAATATTTTCGGCTGCAGCCTTAGAATGTCCGTTCTTTTTCTTCGAGACAACCTCATTACCACTAAGGTGGAGTTGCCATTCGATCGAGTGTTCGTGTGTTATATTTACATAATTGCAATTTTTGCACTTGACTCGAGTCTGAAAATGACCACCAAAGGTTTTATGCATGATGCACTCGCATTTGACGTCAATACTATTAAGGTCACCTTCGTGCTTTTCCTTGGAATCCTTATGCATCTTGCTGATCACCGCTATGAAGAATTCGTGGGCATCTTGTTCGGCGTATCCGGCGAGTTCCTTCGAGCTAAGCCACATAGCATGAAGGAAGCTACACGGTGGGTATGGTTTCTTCTCGCCAGAATGAAATTCCTGAAAAAGATTGTCAATTTCGCAGCACATACAACCTTTGTTTTTACATATCTCCCTGCTATGTTTGTTCGATAAGAAGTAGGTTTTGACGATGGGGTTTGTTAGGAATGTTTGTAACATCGCATTCATGAAACACGTAGCACCCATGTTGAATAGACCTCGTAATCCGGAGCACGGGATGAGTGTCGAATTCTTGGCGATCCTGTTGATTTCTTCAGGCGTGGGTTGCCATGAAACGTATCGCGCACGTTTCACGCATGGTTCCCTGATATTTGATGATTTTTCCGCTGCGCGCACTTCTGCCAAGATTTTGGCTCTATCAAAATCAAAATCGTAGACGAAATCATCGCATTCAAAGCAGTATATGTGCAATCTTTCCAGATGAGCTGCGAATATGTGGTTTGTTTTGCCATAATGCTTTCTGGCATGCTTCTGATTGTACCAGCAACCTATGAAAATACAATCCAGACAGGCGAGCAGCAGATTGTCGTGAACCTTGCAACTTAAGCATCCCGAAATTCTCGTGTTTTTCTTTTGATGACCGTTACGGGAAATCGGCATTCCGTATCCTTGCCAATACATTGACACATCACAAAGGGACTCATAGTTGACAAGATAATAAGGATTACTCTCTTTGTATTCCTTAAGGTGCTGGCATCCATGCCTAGAGGAAACAGGTCGAAAGTTTTGAGTTAACTGAGTCGCTCGAACTGTTGGTGTTTGAACATGGAATTCTGGATGTTCTAGAACTTGTGCTGAAATAAGTTCATCGGTCTTCCTTTTGACACCTTTTTTGTTGACCTTTACTGTTTTAAGCTTGAGCGGGGTTTCTATGACCGCAGGTTTCATTGGTTTTATGTCAGGTTCCGGAGCACTGTTATGGTTCGACTCCGAAACGGTAACTTCCTTTGGTTGCTGCGCTTTTTTTCTTGTAAAAGTGGTAGATTTCTTGGGTTTATTCTTACTTTTTGTTTTGTAATTTCCTTTTCCTGACATTTTAAAAAAGTTATCTGAACGTAAGGTAACTAATAAAAAAAAAAAAAAAAAAAGTTAAGTGCCAGTCAACCAACTTTTTATACTTTTTTAACTCGGAGAAAATTAGCCAATTACATCGCATTATAACTGCGCATTTTTTGGGGGAAATTTCATTCTGACCAATGGACGACAAGAAATGCGTTCAAAAGAGAATGAGGAAATTGCCGCATAATTAATCCGTAGGTTGTAAAACTGACCAGGGTTCCAGTTGACCAGGGAATTAGGTGATCGGGTTCCAAGGACTTGGTAACTGGCATTTCCGACTCATTCATTTTATATTGTTAATGGCATTATTCATTTACATGTAACGAAACGAAAATTTATGGTACCATGCATCATCCATGGTGACTAAGCGTAAGCCAGCCAAAAATAGAAAATTGGGATTTACAAACAATCACCCATATATTTACGTGCCTCAATGGTTATTTAAAAAGCGTTAATGATTTTTTACCCGATAAAATCGAGTTTAAAAAAAAAAAAAAGATTAGATTTAATGTATCTATAAAACTTGATTTAAGAAGCTTTGGTCGGCAAATAGCACATGTCTATTATATAATATGAAATTTTGTGCTATTACGTTCGTGGACATTAAGCTCCCTTCTGAAACATCTAAACTTCTTGGATCGTTAAATATGAGAAATTCATATACAGTATAAAAATATTAATTATTTTATATAGAATATATACTATTTATTTCATTTTTCTCATAATTAATCTTTATTGAAGTAAAAATACAAATAATATTACTGTATGTCGATATTCACATGATGATTTGTATAACCTATTTAAAATATAAAAAGTTTACCGAGCTTGTTTAAACTAAACAAAATAAAGTTTCTAAGTCAGGTATAAAAAACAATATTTTATTTTTTTCTGGTTTTGCACTTTGATCTCTGATTCAAAAAATAGTTTGTCACTATTGATGATCTTTAAATAGATAAATCGTTGATATTATTTAAAGATTTTTATTTATATTTATTAATTTTTTTCAAAAAAAATATATATAAATTTTTAAAATATTTGTATTGAAGGTCAATAAACAAGTTTTAATTAATCAAAAACTAAAAAATTATTTTAAACAAGTAAAAAAAACACTTGTATTTATTTATTTATTTATTTATTGTGAATCTGATTGATCCATGAATGGGATATGAATCAGATCAAATCAAATTTTAAAATTTTTAATTTGATCAAATTCAGATCAAATTGAATTTTAAATTTATAAAAAATTATCAGATTTAAACTGGATTTAGATTAAATCCAAATGGATTCAAATCAGATTCAAATCAAACTCAATATAATTCAAATCAGATATACATCAGTCTATATAAATTGTTATATAATTATTTAATTTTATTTAAATTGAACTATCTAGAAAATTAAAATCGAACTATCTAAAAAATTAAAATAAGTTTTTTTTTAAAAAAAAAAAAAATAATATAAAAGGTAAGTTAAAAAAAATTTCAATACTTGTTCTTCTCAATGATTTTTTAAACATTTTTTTACGATATTATAGTTTTATTACTTAATTACTTTCATTATATTCTTTGTTTTTGTTAATTTATTTCTTTTAAAAGTAGAATATGAAAACTTATTTGATAATATACAATTTTCATAAGATGAAAGTAGTAGTTTAACTAATTATAATAATATCGATATTGAAAATACTAATACAAGTAATCTATCAGCATTGGTCTCAATTATCTCAACAATTTCTAACAGTAAAGTATGGAAACACTTTATAAGGAGTGCAAGTTTTAAAGAGGACAAAAAGACTACTTGTAAATATTGCAAAATAATATATACTTGTAGTAAAGGCAGTACTTCTAATCTAATTAAACATTTCGAAAAAACTCATCTGGCAAAATTAAATTTAATAATTAACAATACTGAAATTATCAATTTTTTTAAAATAAAGGTAATTTCAAATAATTTTTAAATTTTTTTAAAAAAAATATCATTAATTTTTTATATTTATATATAATGAACATTCGACTCAACAAAAATAAAAAAAAAACTTGTTCAATAGATCATTATTAATCAACAACTTTTTACAGTTATCCAAGAATAGCTTTCCTTGCTTTCATACAAATACTGTATTAGCACCAGTACCATCGATTATTTTTATTAAGACCTATATAATAAACTATTATTTAAATGGTCAAGAAAAAATTCAAAAAATATTATAAGAAATAAAAAGTTGTATTTTATTTATACTTGATATTTGGACATTAGTTTTAAGGAAAGTATTTTTAGATATAATTATCTATTTTATTGATAAAGATTGGAGAATACAAAGTATAATAATAGATTTTGTACAACTGTAGAATATCCATTCGAGTGAAAGTATTAAAAAAGCATTCTTATTATGTTTAAAGAAAATTGTAATTCAAACAAAGATAAATTTATTTATATATTTAAAATAAATATAATATAGGATTAAACCAATTTATTTAATTTTAAAAATATTGGGAATTATAACTGATAATATTACAAATAATATTGCATTTGCTAAATTGATAAAAAAGTGAAGTAAAACTCAAGCAATATTTTTTAGTGCAATAGAAAATTATTTACAATGTTTTGTATATGTTATTAATTTAAATGTATAAGAAGCTTTAAATATATTAAAAGAAAATCTAAAACAAGTAAACTTATATAGTATATACAATATATTATTTTTTATATTTACTAATTTATTTATAAATAGTTACAAAAACTGGTTGTAAAAATATGATTATCATCACATCGACTAAAAATTTTAAATAACACTTGTAAAAATCAGCAAATAAAAACTTTAAAATCTATTTTAGATATAGAAACTCAGTAAAATTCAATATATAATATAATTGCACATACTATATAACTAAAAATAATATGTTTATCTCAATTATTTAACATTTATTTAATATAATTTAAACAGTTTACTATATATTTGTAAGCAATTGAATACCTTATAATATCAAGTTAAGAATTAAAAAACTATATATTTATAGATAGTAATTGAAATATATTTGAACAAATAACAAATATTTCTCAAGTATTTCATGAAACAACTACAATGGTATCAGCATCAACATATCCAATACTTTTTATTACAATTCTATTATATAATATTTTAATTGATTATCTGGAAAATAGAATCAACAATAATAGAATTAATTTGAATATTAAAAAAGTAGCAAAAATATATCAAGATAAAATTTTAGAATACTATAACAAAGCAAATAAATTTATACACTGGCAATTGTTTTAGATCTGTAATTTAAAATATAATACTTTGTTGAAAATGATTGGGAAAATTTAATTAAAAAGATAAAAAAAGAGTAAATATATTTATTGTATTTATTTTTATTTGTAATATAACTTACTAATATTAAATATTTTTTATTTTCTAGTGTTAATGATATTTTTTAAGAATATGGAAAATTAAATTCAAGAACTGTAAAAGCCATCGAAATAAGAGAGATATATAATACAATTAGGACAAAATTATTCAAACAAAGATATATAGAAAATTAAAATAAATGTTATATTTTTTATTATTTCAAGTAATAGAGAAAATAAATATTTTGGAATGGTGAAAAATAAATGAACAGCAATTTTTATGTTTGGCATATATTGCATGTAATTACTCAGTAATACCTGTAACTAATGTACCTATGAAACAAGTTTTTTTGACTAGCAAAATTTTAATTATTAAAAAAAGAAACTGGCTTTTAGATAAAACAATAAGGACATGCATGTATTTATAGTTATGGTGACAAGAGTTTCTAGCAAGCAATAATTAAAATTTTACTTAATGTGTAAAGTTTGATACTATTTATATATAAAATAGTATTTAATATATTAAATAAAGCCTTATTGGCTCTAATTATAATTATTAGAGTTTAAAAATAGAATTGCTTTATTGAAGGGGCAATTGTTAAAATAAATAATTTCAAAGTAGGTATTGTTGTCGTAAATATTAAAATTACAAATAGGAGTATTATAATTGTTGATCTAGTGCAAGCATCATAATTGTTAAAAATCGATAATATAGTATATCAATATTATATATATAAATGTAAATCTATATACTGTAAAATCTGATATATACAATTGAATACAATTGATTTATAAAAAAAAAATTGTGATTGGTTAATAAAAAAAAATTGTGATCGATTTTATTATTACTATTAAACAGTTCTTCTATTGATCAATGTAAGTAAAAAACTAGCTATCTTTATATTTTTACCAACTTGTTATAGCTTTTACTTGACATATATACTTTTTTTTTTTTATATTTTATATTTTATACAACCATTTAACAGCTAGCTTTAATTTTGTTGATTCCTAGTCACTTTGACTATCAATTTACAGATGCTTACAAGTTTTATATTCTATAGCTACAGGTAAGCAATACTTTGTTGATACTATATATGTTGTTAGTATTATTTATTACTGCTAATACTAATTATAATATTTGTTTCATTTTTCAGTTTTTTTAATCTTAACTATAATTAATTACAAGCCTTTAGTTTATACCATAAACAAGTAAACAACATTTATCGATACTGTAATGTCCTACTATTACTTTATTGCTATCTGTATTGATTGTAATACTATTTAACTAGCATAGATCAAGTTAACAAAAGTTAAAAAATTACAAAAAATTACCAATTTTTTTCTATAAAGGATGAGTAGAGAAAATTTTTAAATTGATATGCCCTTTATACAATATATTGATTAAGCATGCTATGTGCTTCAATGGGCAATTTTGTATTAATGCAGACAGACTTATATTGATACAAGGCAACATTAATGTTGTCTCCAGTGGAAAACTTTAGACTAGTAATCTTTGCTTATATTAATACTAAGATAGAAATAGTGCAGCAAGAATACTTTATGTCTCCAGTAGGAAACCTTGAACTAGTGCAAACAAGCTTGTTGTCAAATACTGTTTGCAGGTACCGGTTGATATCATTTGTCACTAATGAGAAACTCTAGATTAGTATATAGAATTTTATTAATAACAAGTTAATTTTGACTATTGATTTTTATTTTGTATTAGTAGGATATTGCATATATTAAACTAATTTAAAATGTCTCTACTATATTTAGAAATCTTCATTATACTCTTTATTTTTTTGTATCACAAAAATACAATGATTCAATAAAATATGCTACATTTTTAAGTAAACTAATATATTACTTGTTAAATATTCGCCTGGCCATTTTTGATCCTAACATCAATACTTATTAAAATATAAATATAATAAAAAATACTTATATATATTTTCAAGTTATTAACAATAAATCAATATCAAGTCAACTAGTGGAGAAATTTTTCAAGATTCCTAGTTACTTATGATAATGATTTGAAAAATGCTACTACTGTTTTGAGAGTCAACATTGACAATGCAAAAAATTAAAAAAAAAAACACCATAAAAATTTTGTAAATTAAAATTTTTGCAATTTTTTTGAAACTGTATTAACTTAACTAAATTACAAGTCAGGTAAAATTTATTAACTCAAAAGTATCTTGAAAAGGTACATATTGTATAGTAAAAACAATATATCTTGACTCTCTCTTTAGTTACAATAAAAAATAAATAAAAGGAAAGTAGATATTTAAAAAAACAAGTCTCTTGCCTTCTTATGTACCTGTGATCTATATTATCTCTTGTTTTCCAAGAATAATAAAAAAAAATAAAAAATTATAGTTTGTGATAGAATCTCCAACAAGGTGATACTAGCTATATATTGAAATCATGTACTTGAACTCATAAAAGGTACAATTATCGACATGTTTATTTTGCATCAACAAGTTGCTTGATCATCAGAAATCAAAGAATTAGATTAAAGTATCTTAACAGCTGCAGGATATATATTTAATTAAACTTTTTTTTTTTTTTTTTAACACACTAGCTCATTCCTGCACCAGCATCGGAACCTTTATTAGTTATTAAGATAGATCCTAGGAATAACCGGGATGAGTAATTACCTGTACTGTCTAAGGATTTACAGATTAATGAATAGTACAAGGGGCATCTATTTACGTCTCACCCAACCAGGATAGGGGAACTATGTGACTGTCTAGTATAGGATTTTTTCTTAATTCCTGACAAAGTCAGAGGTACTGGGGGTGTTTTAACCTACCAATTTAATGGGGAACTATCCAGTTTTAAACTTATGTTTGTATAACCCTCATCCAACCAAAGTGACACTTTCTAGAACTGTAGTCCATCGGATGACTTATTGTTATCCCTGTGAAGAGAGGCTAATATATCAAGAACTTGCCTAAGATGCCTAATACCACCGGTATCAAGGGTCTCTTATACAGGATCTTTATGACTCCTGTTAGCACATACATTTTTTTGTAGAACCTGTCTTGTTTGTTATCACCTGTCCTTGTAGCAACCCATCTTTGCCTCTTTTGGGGAACCTGTCTTGTGTTTTTCTTAAATGCTGAAATGCCTTGCTGCCCAACTTTGCCACTATATTTAACTAAACTTAAGTTTTTAATTTTTAAAACTTTATTAATATTAATGTTTGCAGATATCTTTTGATAAGAGAAAATAGAATATTTACCCATATGCATAACATACTTATTGAATTACAAAAATCTAAAAGACAATATTTACAAGAAAAAAAAGTTGTAATGATAAACAGTTTTCTTTTCAACTATACCATGCATATATTTCCTGAAGATATAATCTCAAGTATACAAAAAAAAAAATAGAAGAATACAATTTATTTCAACTAGATGGCTACAAAAATGATACTATCAACAAAGAAATTACAGTTTCTTTTGATAATAAAAAATATATTTAAATTATTCTTTAGATCTATATAAGACTTATATAGCCTGGCGATATAACAAATTTACCTATACCAATCTCAATTTTTTGAACTATGCAATTGCAGTTACTTGTTTAAGAGAAATATAATATGTTAATAATAAAAAATTTATCTGTAGTGAAGAGAATTTTGATAGAGGCAACTTTTATATGATTAAATGGAGAATTAAAGTTGAAATTATAGATATTTTTTAAATATTACAAATTATTAAAAATTTAAGTTATTAACAAATTAAAATTGCTACAATTTTTATTAGGAAATACTCTTTATTGCTGGCCAGAAAATAGTACTACAGTGTTATTGATGAAAGGTATAACTTGTGAGTTGTCCCAAATTTGGCTAAAAAAACAGTATCAGTTATAAAAAAATTGAAAGAAGGTAAAAAAAAAGCATGTCATATAGATTACTGATATAACTAGTTATCGACAGATTAATATGCTTTGCAAGTACTTGAAACATCAATAATAAAAAATAAAGAAAAAAATGATATAGAAAATCAAGTTATTTTAGAGAGTACAGGCTATAGTGAAAAATATATTAATATAGAAACAAGCAAATAATCATGTGTTGAGTAAATGAATTTATTTAAATTTAATAAAAAAAAATTTTAAATTTAAAAAATATTTCTAAAAGAAAATATACAAGTTAAAATTTTTTTTATTAAAATAAAGCCAGGTTAATTTAAACATATTTAATTTAATTTAGTTAAATTAAAGCAGTTATGGTTGAATATACTTTTAAACAGATTCAAAATATACTAAATTAGTTTCAAATTGATTTTGTACCAAATCAAATTAAATCAAATCAAATTTGGATTCGAATCAATCAGATTAAACTATTATAGTTTCAAATTGGATCAGATCAGTTAAACAAATTGGATCCATATCTGATTCATATTTATAAAAACTGGATTGAATCAAATTTAGTTAAAATTTGATCTGATTTGATTCATTATGATCACTAACTGGAATATATGGTTAATCTTCTGTCTTATACCTTAGCTTATATTGAAATATTTTTGTTTTCTATAGTTTTTGTTAAGAATTATGACTTGTGACTACTTTTTCTAATACTTTTAGAATTTTTTTTTTATATATTTTTAGAATTTTAATAATGTTTTGCTCTTTTTAAATCATGTTGTCATGTAGGATAAATAAATTACTATATATATTAGATTGTTTTTATAGTTTTATTATTTTTTTGCATATTAGTCTATATATAAGAAACTATATTGAATTATGTGATCAAATAATCTTTGCAAATATACTGTTAATCTATATATTTTTAATCTTGTATACTGATCTTGTTAATTTACATATGTATTACTTGTTTATTGCTTATAATATAACTAAATTGATATATATATTTTTTTTTTTTTTTTTTTATATTAACCCTCTGTCAGGTTAGTTAGGTGTGCTTTATTAAACCTTTGTAAACTATAC
>CAJVPT010000594.1:0-27890 GCA_910592055.1 Acaulospora colombiana | reverse complement strand
TGTCATGCTTGTATAGAGTGTCGATAAATTTGTTTAGATAATAAGTTGTACGTATACATGCATGTTTTGCTTGTTCCTTTTATGTGTATACTTGTTTTGCTTGTCTGACTTTTATGTATTTATGTTTGTATGACAAGCTAAGAGATAGGTATGTTGTTTATGTGTATATATATGTTTAGACTGTCTTGTCTTTAGGGAGCTTTGATATTCTTCTGGACCTTTAAATAACTGGAACTACTTGATTTATCAAGTGAGCTTAGTTGCTTTTTGGGTTCCTTACAGTATCAAGAAAGGTGTTAATCTGCACTAACCTGGCTGTGAGCTATATTAAGTTGATATTGGCTCCCTTTTTTTGATTGTGAATCAATTTACAGGTTTCTTTTCTTTCTTCTAAAATTTTTAAAAAAATAAGTAAAAAAAAGTTAATAAAGCAATGTATACCTCTTTTCTTGATATTTCTGAATAACTTGTTATATATATGCTAAAAGTATTTGATAACTTGGTTTAAAGAATATGTAGTTTTTTCTTGTATATTTAAACTGGTTCACTTTTTCCAAGAAAATTATCAAAAAAGGAAATTTTTGAAAAAAATTCGGATCAGCGGAAAGAGTTTTTTACTTACTAAGCTAAATCTCTAATTGGCTTATTTATTTTTATTATTACTACTCTAAGTATAATTTTGAAAGTAATTTATTACTTTATTAATAGTTTAATTAAAAATTTTTCTAATTACTTTTTTTTTTTTTTTTTTTTTTTTTTTTTTTTTTTTTACATTGATTTAGTCTCATTTTATTTATATATTTGCAACAAAATTATATAGAATAGCTACCCTAGAACTTACTACCTATTTTTTATCAAACAAAACTTAATAGAGGATTCCTTTTCCTGGGATACTTATCTTGTAACTTGTTGCCACCCCTTATAAAGGAACTAACCTGCCAAGACTGGGTTAATACTAAAATAAATTTCAAAAATAAAAAAGTTATCTATAATATTTGTAAGTCAATGATTCATAAAATTATTGACGAGATTGATGTATTGATCTTTTATATGTTTTTTTCTTAGATTAAATAATGGATCTTCTTTTTTGGTCTCATATTTTACTTGTTTTTTCTTCTTTTTTGTAATATCCATGGTAATCTTTTATTTCTAAAAAGTTTCATATCTCTCTATCCAAGTTTTGTAAAGGAAATTGATTATATCGATGTGTATTTGAGTAAGGCAAGTCTTTCTATTTAGTCTGTTTGGGATGACAGTTTGAATATAGAAGACTAGTTCTTTAAAAAAAGCTCCTCTGATGCTTACTATTAAGTATTTTTTGTATCTCCAGTTTATTTTGCTTGTGAATTTGTTTTTGAATTTCTTTCCCTCTACTTATATTGTATAGCTTTTAATATGAATGGTTACAGTATTGATTGAAAATTCTTCAATTATAGATCTAAGTTGATTGCAGATAAAGGGATATGTACTGATCTCTGGTTTCTAACATTTAATGCATTTGTTGTTCTTGTATAAGAAGAAGGTTCTAACATGTAATTTGCTTTTGGTTGGCAATTTGTTATTCCAAATGCTGAGACAGAATTTTCTAAGTTTTTAATCTTCCTAGTCAGTATAATAGTTACTTATTTTGATTGATTATAGAAGGGTAATGGTTGTCTGTCAGTGTATTTCTTTTACAATTCTCTCATTGTAGCTACATCTTGTTCAGTTGAGGAGTTTCCATTTTGCTAGGTAAATTGTCTGGGTAAACTTTTTTGTGATCAGTTTTATGGGAATTTCTGAGAGGATGTTGTTCTATTGAGGAACTATTTCTAAAAAGCCATGTTGTGTTCTTAATTCTCAATTACTTTCTCACTTGACCTTATTCATTTTCATCTATCAATCTGTGCTAGATGGCTGCTTTTTTATTGTGTTCAATTTTTGAGTATCTCTTTATTTTATATAGAAAGAGTCTTATTTAATTCTGTTTATATAGATCTATTATTTAGAGAAGGTTTGAATTTTTTTGAGTTTTTATAATCTTTCCTAAATTTTTCTTTTGGATCTTAAGGATGTCATTTATTGCTGCCTGACTGTCTATATATAAAGTTGCTAAACTATGTTCAGGTAGAACACTGAGTGCTATAAAAATTGCTATGATTTCTACCTTGGTAGATGATAGATGTGTTGTTACTTGTCCTTAAAAAGTATACTCCTTCAAATTGGGATGATTATGATTCAACCCAGACCTATGTGATATTTTCTATTGAAGTTGTTTAGAAAGTTATCAGTGAATATTTCAAAAATAACATAGTTTTCTAGTTTTTCTCTGATTGTTGTTAATACTTTTATGCTTTATGTAGAGCTGTTGAGCAGTTTGTTTAGATATTTGTGATATAAGTATATATTTTTTGAAGGATGAATCACATCTTTTATTAATATATATGCTGTACAGATTTCATGAATATATTGGGCCTCTTCCTCAAATTCACGATTGAGGAATCTGTACAAACTTCTTTTTTTTTATTTAACGCTCTGTCAGGCTAGTTATGTGTGCTTTATTAAACAATTGTAAGCTATACATTAAATATGTGACACTAAAGCTAAATCTCTAACTAACTTACTCATCAAAGTCTTATATTTATCTAGGACTCTAAGTGCAACTTCAGAAGTGATTTATCGCTTTTTAGTAGTTCAGATGGAAACCCTTTTAACTTCTAACATCATCCTCCACAGGTTACAATTGCAGAGGAATCTGTACAAACTCCTTATTACATATTTATCAATAAGTAATTATATATTTTTGAAATAAATCTATCTATATAAGTAATTATATCTATTCTACTTCTATATATAACTACTATCTATTTGAAAAGATATATAATTTCTTCTTAATTTTTTCCAAAACAATTTTATTTATATTAAAAATAGTCTGATTATTAGGTCATCAAAATTTTTTTATTTTAGACTTTTCTGATTTCTTAGTCTTTTGAAGTGATTCACAAATTTCTCTTTCCATCAAGATCTCCTGATAGTCAAGTCTGCAAAACCTAATACAGCTACATACTTGAATTCTTGAACAAATATCTCAATACTAAGGCAAGAAACTGGGTTTTATTTAGTTGATTTACTATTCCTTCCTTCAGTGATATACTACTGATTCAATATCTACTCTTTTTATTATTAGTTCTTTTCTAATAATGTGATTTTGTTAGAATAATCTTATCCAATTTCAAACATTCAACCATATTATAATCTTTATATAGACCATCCTGTGACTACATTAGAAATCCTATTTGATTAGTGATTAGAGCTATATTTGGAAGCATCTATTAGTTTATAGTTATACCAATGGGTAGATCTACTAGTATCAAGAGTTGCTTCCTGAAGGATTTAATCTAGTGACCTTGTAATATGATCTATAGAGTGCTAACTACTGCACTATTGACCTATAGGTCTAATTTTTCTAACTACTAATTTTATTGTCTATAGATTACTATTGCAATTCTTCTTATAAGTTCTAATAGAAGTTAAAACCTTAATTTTATAGTAATCACCTGTAGGCAATGAATTTATTAATCAGAGGAAATATTCCAAATTAGTAAAGAAATGAAATATCATTCCCTAGGTTGCATTTAGAGAAATAATTTTTCGATGACAAGTGAGTCAGTATGTAAAAGTCACAAAAATTTGTAAATATCTAATATATATATAATAAAAACATGCCATGCTGATCTGACTGTGGGTTAAAAAAAAAAAAAGTTAAAATCTTAATTATCATATTTCATACTTTACTTTTTTTAATAAAATTTATTTCAGATCCTTATCTTTTGATTTTTCTTCTTTCTATAAAGATTTTTTCATAATTGTAATCTTGTTATTCTAATTTAAAAAATTAATTAGTTTTCTTATTTTGTTTTTTCTATAAATTCCTTGTGTTTATTTACACTTAATCATTCTTTAGTACCTTTCATTTCAATTTTTTTTTCAGAATTGATTGCAAATCTTCTTTTGTATCATTATTATCTATCTTTACACTTATTTATCTATTTTCTTTTGATAATATTTTAGATTTGACATTTTTAATATATAATCACTTTATATTGGTTTTATATAAAAGTTCAATGTGTTTTGATCTATTTCTATAGTTTCTTTTATAAGTTTAGCTATATATTTATTCAATTCTCTTAATTTTATTTTGTTTTCAAACAAAAATCTTATTTCTTTCTTTTCCGCCTCTTTTATTCTATCATATAGAAGTTTTTAAAAATCTTTTAGAATATCTTTTATTTATTTATTCTATATTTTCTATTATTGGACTTTATATACTAGAGTATTCTAATAGAGGTTCTATTATTTCTACTTATTGTTTGCATGCTATACATTCTACTTATTTATATACAATAAGTCTGGTCATTTTATAATTAATTTAGAAAGCATTGATAACTCTTTATTAGTTAATTTAATAAAAAAGTTTTTTTTTTTGAAAATCTTTAAATAAGATGTTCTGAGTGTACCTATTCTTCATTCTTTCCTATATCAAATCCCATATATAGTCATATTGATCTAGAATCTATCAATTCTATTTGTTTGAAATTTTGTTTTATTTTGTTCATTAATAAGTTATAACTTTGCTATTTATATTTATAATAAATTGTTTTATAGAATTATTTAAAGTTATTTTATGCTACTTGATTTTGATAATTATTTTAAATGAAGTAAGGTTTTTTCATTCAATTATAAAAAGTATTAATGCTTTTTTTAAATATCTGCTTCTTAATTGTATAGATCATTAGAGTATATTTTGATCTTAATCAATTTAAGATCTAGTTTTTTTTTTTTAATAATATTTAATATTCTTGCTTATAAGAACCTGTTCTTTTTCTTTAACTGTCTTTTATAAGTTCTTCTGGAATCTTCTTTCTTTATTATCTTCTATTTGACAATATAGACTTGACTGTCTATAAAAACCTTGACCTTATTATTTATTTGAACAACTAGTAATATTGTAACTATTGTTACTAGTTTTATTTTAGTGGATGATAAATAATTATTTACTCTTATTTGAAACTTACTTCTCTATTCTCTATTCCTACTTGTATCCATGCTATATCCATTTTTATTTTTTTACTTCTATGATTGATAAGAGATCCATCAAAGTAAAAGATCAATATTTTTTTGAACCATTGATTATATTAAAGTATTTCAATTTAAGGATCATGATATGTTTCTTCTTTTTGATAATCTGTTCTTTCTAATCTTCTATATCTATTTGACTATTCTACTATTCAAACTAGATTTATAATCATCTTGGATTGTTTTTCTATTGTTTTTTAAAGATATTTTGGGGCTTGAAATATTTAACTACTGGGTTTTTCTTATAGATTTTCTTATATTTAAATAGAAAACTTTATATATTTTATTTCTTTTTGTCTTTATTATACATTGACTTTTTACTTTCCTATTTTATATATAATATATCCTAAACATTTTATCAGGCTAGTTTTCTGATTATTTGGGAACCCAGTACACTTGAAGTATTCTATTTATATTACTTGTATAATATTTTTAGATCTTGACTTTTTCTATATTACTTTCTAATACTTGTAACTTGTTACTATTTAAAGTATTTGTCTTTTATCACAATTTAGACATATTTTCATAATTGTTAGTTCCCATGTTAAACAATTTTCTTTTCAGAGTTTTGTGAGCTGTTTTAGTTCTCTTTCTTATATACTTCTTTCTATGGCTAGTTATTATTCTAAAATGGATTCCTTACTGGATTTTTAGATTAGTTGAATTATTTGTTATCATTTTAGAAAAGATATAGGAATAGAGAATAGGCATTCTGGGATTAAGTAAGATCAAATTGATTAAAACAAAAGCAAAATAGGTATTTGTAATTAGATATTATATAAACACTTCCATAGTATTAATGTAGATATTATATATAGAATAGGGATTAGTCTACTGAATAAAAAAGATCTTGAAAAAAAATAACATCAATAGAAGAAATGAATAAATATATAATTGTAATCAACTTATTGATAAAAAGAAACAAAATCTGTATCATGCAAGTATATATTTTATTAAACAAGTAAAAAAGCAAAAAAGTACAAAAGTCTTATCAGAAATAAATATGGGTAAGATTTTTATATGATATTAATAAAATATTTCAATACAATATATAATCTAACAAAAGATATAATATTATTTTTTAAAGCAAAGTTCAGATAATCATAACATCTAAAAATCTTTCTATTTAACTTTCTCAATAAATAGGACTTCTTAGATATATAGGTAGTATAGAAAAGTAAAAACAAAATTTTAACAAGATGGAATGCAATAAGTAATAGTCAAATTAACTATTACAAGGTCTAATAAGATATTCAATTCAATAATTAGACAATCAGAGTATAAAGAAAGTTACAAAATAATAATTATATAATAATAATATTATTATTATATAATATAAATCTTTTTACCAAAGATATGATAAACAAATTACCTATTAATGAGGAGAAAAGAATAGATATAAAAGGATTAATAATAGATCAATGGCAGGTTTTTGATAATAGTTTAACAAGTTTAAAACAATATTAGATCCTTTATTACAAGAAGAACCAAAAGAAAATGCAAGAGAAGTTTAAGAAAACAAGATATAAAAAATATTTAAAAAGCTAGTTAGCAAGATAGCCTTCAACAAGTTTATAATAAAATATATATCTATTTTAAGAAACAAGCACTATAGACATAGTCTAAAGTTTATCAAATACAAAAGAGTATTGTAATTAATAATACTCTTTAAAAAGCAAAGTCTTCTAACAACTCAGACAAGTTATAGATTCTTAATGCAGTCATAAAGAAACATAACAAAGTTCTTAGTTACAATTATTAGATTAAAAACTTATAATCTCTTAAATATTCATAGAAATATTGAAAAAGAATATACAAAATGCAATAGAAGGCCTTAAATTTATTTGCCAGAATCTCAAAGCAAAAAGGATTAGAGATTTAATTAAAAAAGTCTTAAAACAAAGATATGAGAATCTGCAAAGTGATTCAAAAAGGATAATAAACTCATTAATAGATAGAAAGTACATCAAAATAGTTTTGAATAGGATCAAAGTTAAAAAAAAAAAAGATCTGAACATATCACAATCAAAAAAAGTGAAATGAGGAAAAAGTTAAAAGATGCCATCAAGAAATCTTTAGAAAGTGAAAGGTCAACTTTGATCACCTTACTAATGACTGGAAAGAAGAATACAATTTCAAAAACTATAGAAAGACATAATTATATAAAGATCTTCTAGATCCCATTTTATAAGAAGAACTAAGTAAGACATTCTGAATGTTTTTTAATAATAAGGCCCAAGAAAATTATAAATTGGTTATAAAATGTTAAAAAGGCTAGACCATAAAGAAAAAGAATATCTAAGAAAAATATTAAACATTTTTTTAAAATGGCATATAATATTTACTAATTGGAAACAGAGTCATATCTATCCAATAGTAAAACCAAAGCTATAGAAATGTGATTTCTTAAATATAAGATTGTTAAGCTTGCAGATGTTTCTAATCTATTTATTAAAATTTTAGTAAAACATTTTCTTATGACTTCTAGTAATATAATAGATCTTAATTTTGTAGGGTTACTGGGAAAGAGTATTGCAGAACCAATTCAGATTCTTAACAATATCTATAAAGATGCAAGAGAAAACAAGAAAAATTATGAATACTCTTTCAAGACATAGCCAAGGCCTATGATACAATCAGCTTGAACATATTAACAAGGACTATGAAAAGAATCAAACTTTCAAAAGGGTTTATTAAGATTATAATAGGTCTGTTTTAGTATAGAGAATTTTAAAATTATAATAAAAAATAGATTCACAAGATCAGTAATAACTGAAAATGGAATTGATCAAAGAGAAACTATTTTAGCTTTAACATGAAGTATTTTTATAACCTTTTGTTGTGTAAAATTCAAAATAATAAAATAAAGGAATTTAAAATATCTATTATCTGAAATCCAAATTTAAAAGAAGAAGGAATTAACAAAAAATTGAAATCTAGGTATACAACAATTACCTTTATAGATAATATTGTATATACAGTATATCAAGATCCAAAGAAGACATAAAAAAGATTTTGAAAGAAACAAAAATATTTTATAGAACTAACACTCCCAAATAAATAGTAACAATTAATACTAATTAACATTAATAATCCTAATCACTATCCAGAAAAAGTTAAAGTAGAATCAATAATGAAACAGTTAGGGAACTAGATAGAACTAAATATACAAGATTCTTAGGGATCTAAACTGATAATCAAAAGATAGTGGTTAAGCTAAAAGAATAAATACTCAGAGAGATTAATACAATTATATAAGTTCTTAAAAATAAAAGATTAACTAACAAACAAATGCTTTATATTCTAAATAGAATTCTAATATAAAGGATAAAGTTTTATATATAATATAGTATGTTATTCAGAAAATGTATAATACTTTAATCACAACTAAAGATAGGTCCCTAAAGGAGGAGGCAAGAACAAAAATCAAATGTTTTTTATTAGAAAATATTAAAATTTTTAAATTAATAATTATAAAAAAACTATACACAATTGTTCTTCATTATCCAAATCATTAATTTATAACATTTTTTGACTTTTGTCTCTATTAAAGTAAAGAGCTATAAATTTTGTTTCTTAAAAAAAAACATAAGCTATCTGAAAATTTTATATACTAAATACTTTAGGAATCCATAATTAACTACAGTATATAGAAAAGTCCTTAAAAACAAAAGTAACTTGTGTAGATTTATATCCAATAGCATAGTATACTATCCAAAGATCAATAGCTTAAAGAGTATTTAAATACTATAAAAGAAAATCCAAACAATAAGACTGTGTAATAGATTAAAAGACCCAGGAGCAACAAGACTTATAACAGTCATTTTAATTAAATAAGTACAAGTTAAATACTGGAAACTATTTAATCTACTTACTTGTAAGTCATTAGATTATATGTCAAGTAGAAGTAACTTTGCACTTCAAGTAAGCAAGCTAGCCAAAAATAGAGGGATAAGGTTTCAAAGCTGAAAATAGCAAGATATCTTTGAATGAAACAAAGAAAACTGTTCAATTAAATAGTACTGGTCAGACAAATATATGAAAGCTATATCATTACTTAGAAACAATAAGCTAATATATACCATTTTCATCATATCACTTCCATTATCGACAAGTGAGCCATCTGAATAGAAAGTCAGCCTTTGATTGGACCCTTGATGTACATGGATTAGCTATCACTTATGAAACTAAAGAACTAAAAAGATGATGAATGATCCAACTAATCTAGAAGACTAGTAAAGGACTTATTCCAAAATAATATCTAGTGATAAAAAGGGATATACAAAAAAGAGGACTATAACAGTTCATAAAACTCTAGAAAAAAAACTAGTTAAAATAGGAACTAGCAATTATAAAAATAAATTCAGATCATAATAAAATATAAATATTCTAGATACTAACAAGTGATAGGTATCAGATAATAATATGGAGAAAGCTAAAGTCAAAAGATACTAAGCAAGTGATATAAATAGAACACTTCAAGTGTATTGAGTTTTCAAATAATTAGAAAATCAATCTAACAAAATGATTAGAATATATAGAAGACAAAATAGTAAAGAGTTAATATATAATAGAGATAAAAAGAAATAGAATATATAAAGTTTTCTATCTAAACATAAAGAAATTTACAAGAAGAGTCTAGCAGTCAAATATTTCAAGTCCTAAAATAGCTTTGAAAAGAACAATAGAAAAAACAATCCAAGATAATTATAAATGCCATTCTGAATAGTAAAGTAAACCAAGTAGACATAGAGGATTGGAAAGAGTAGATCATTAGAAGTAATATAAAAGAAAACGTATATCAAGACCACCTAATTGAAATACTCCAATATAACCAATAGTTTAAAGAAACATTGATCTCTTACTTTGATGGATCTCTTATTAATTAGGGAAGTAAAAAAATTAATATAAAAGTAGCATGAATGTAAGTAAAAAGAGAAGGTAAAGAAAGTAAGTTTCAAATAGAAGTAGGCAACTGTTCATTATCTATTAGAACAAAACTAGTAGCAATAGTCACAATATTACTAATTGTTTCAATGAACAATAAGGTCAAGATTTTTACAAATAGTGAAGTCCATATTATCAAGTAAAAAATAATAAAAAAAGAGAATCTAAGAAGAACTCATAAAAGATAATTAAAGGATAAGAACTGGTTTCTATAGATAAGAATATTGAATATTATTAAAAAAAAAAACTGGATTTGAAACTAGTCAAGATTAAATTATACTCTAATAACCCATACAATAAAGAAACAAATACTCTAGCAAAAAAAGTCTTAATACTTTTTGTAATAAAATAGAAAATCCTTCATCCAAAATCATTACTAAAATCAAATGGCATGAAATAACGTTAAATAATTCTATAAGACAGTTTATTAAAAACATGAATAGCAAAGTTATAGCTCATTAATAGACAAAACAAATCAGAATTTTGAACAAATAAAATTGCTAAATTTGAGATTAATATGATTATATATGGGATTTGATATAGAAAAAAATAAAAAATAGATACACTTGAGATATCTCCTTTGAAAATTTTAAGAAAGAAGCTTTCTTATCAAATTAATCAATGAAAAGTTACTAATGCTTTTTAAACTGACCATAAAAAGATAAATCTATATACTATAAATAAGTAGAGTATATAGTATGCAAACAGCAAGCAGAAACAATAAAACACCTATTAGAATACCTAGTATATAAAGTCCAATGACAAGAAATATGAAATAAAAGAATTGAAAGTATTTTAAAAAACTTTTGAAAACTTCTGTATAATAGAAAAAAAGAAATAGAAGAGAATGAGATAAGGCTTCTGATCAAAAATAGAATAAAATTAGTAGAATTGGATAAATATATAGTTAAGCTTATAGAAGAAATTACAGAAACAGGTTAAAATATACTAAACTTCTACATAAGACTAATATAAAATAACCAGATATTGAAAATATCAAATCTAAAATATTGCCAAAATAGAATAAGTAAAGAAGCTCAAAGGTGGATAATGAAAATGTAGAAGAAGATTTGCAATCAATTCTGAAAGAAGATCTGAAATGAAAGGTGCTCAAAAATGATTAAATGAAAACAAGTACAAGGAATCTATAGAGAAGACAAACTAAGAAGATTAACTAATTCTTTAAATCAGAACAATAAGATCACAATTATGAAAAGGTTCTTACAGAAAAAAGAAAAACTAAAAAATAAAAGTATAAAATAGATTTTATTAGAAGAAGTAAAGTATGAAATAAGATAATTAGAATTGTAACTTCTATTAAAACTCACAAGAAGAATCTGCAATAATAATCTGTAGGCAATAAAATTACTAGTTGGAAAGGTTTTATCTGAGCTATTAATGGAACAATAAATCACTTCTGAAGTTATACTTAGAGTGATAATAATCAAGATAAGTAAGTTAATTAGAGATTTAGTTTTAGTGATATATTTTATATATAAAATATACTAATATTTAATAAAGCATATATAATTAGCCTGATAGAAGGTAAAATAAAAAAAATAAAAATAACTTATTAATTAAATAATTTTATAAATTTTTAATCTCAAAATTATGGACTATTTAAAAAATGACAAAACTAATCAATTAAAGATGTTTTTTAATTATTAAAAAAAACAAAATATTGGTTTCAAACTAATAATGAAAAATATTAATCCAATTGATTCAAAATTTTATAAATTTGATTAGATTGATATACAGTATATACTATATATACTATATATATATTTTAATCTACAATTATATCAAGATAGCTTGTATTTATTGAGAAATTTAAAATAGATCTACAATAATTTATAGACTTTTACAAAGTGACTAACTTATCTTTATATATAAATACTCTAAGTCAGATTTTGGAGGCAATATTATACTTCTCTAATAAATTGATAATAACTTCTATTTACTAGGATCATTGTCAACTTTGTTACTATTGATTGCTCAAAAATCAATGAATTATTAAGTTAAAAAGGGAAAAGAAAAAAATAATTGAGGAAAAGGAATAATTCAAAGCCTACCAAAAAAAATCCAAAAATAAAAACAATATCTTTTCAAAAGAAATCTGCCTGTTTGAAATAGTTCTTCTTGCTTTACTTGAACCTCAAAAGAAATTTTTTTTTTCATTACCTAGGATATTGAATGAATCAATTTAATTGTTTTTTATTTAAGTAAGCATTGGATTGGGATATCTCAAGGAAAGTATTTAGACCTCAACTTTTTTCTATTAAAGCTTTGTTATCACTTGAGGAACTTAAGTAAGAGATGAGAGTTTGCAATCCATATTATCCATTACTTGATTTTTTGATATTATAAAAGTCTTCATTAAGGGACTTAAGCTTTTGGGAGCAAACCTTCTTTTCAATCATTAATGACATTATTAAAACATGTGAATATAATCAATAGGAGCTTATTTATATTTCAAAAACTAACATATTTTATGTTAGTCAATCATATTTGATGAGAATTTATATTATCCAAAATTCAGGATCAAATTAAGATAGGTAAAATTCTTTAGAAAATCATGAAAGTAGAAGCTCTAAGAGGATCAAGACAATCAAAAAATGAGAAAATAAGCCTTTTTACTACAAAAAATCTTTATAAATCTCTTACTTTAAAGATTATATATGCCTTTAAGTACTTCACAATCAGTTTTTTATTCTTTGAAAACTTTCTTACCATTGGTATTAAAGGTATTATTTGATTTTTCTTAATCAATAGAAGTTAAGTTTTTGAGTGAAAAAGTTTGTAAACAAAAGAGAAAGGGTAGAGGTAACTCTTAAAGTTATACTTCAAGTTGTTTAAGAAAAGTATTAAGACTTTATTAGTAAAAAAGTGCAAAAACTTCTTATAAACATCTTTTTTGTATATAATTAGATAACCAATGAAAAAAATTGATTATAATTGATGAAATTAGATCGATATATAATTTTTTTAAGCAAAAGAATCTTAATAGCAATATTATAATTATATTTGATATAGTAATATACAATAATATAGTAATTAATTTTTATACAGTTTCTATAACAAAGTCTTTCAATTTTACAAAAATTATTAAAAAATTATATTGTATTGAACTGAAAGATAAGTAACTGAATCTATAGCATGTCAAATGTTTTATATATTAATCTAAATATATTAATTGAATATTTGAAAACTATTTAATAACATTCAAAGCAAAATAGTAAACAATTTGTTTTGATTCTTTTTTTTATTGAAAAAGTTTTTTAAATAAGATTATTGAAAAATACTTTCTGCACAAATTACAAAAAGTTTGATAAATTTTACTTGAAACAAATCTTCTTGAATTATTAAAACTTTTACAATTGGACTTATCAAGTTAGAGATAAGTTTTCAACTATAGAAAAGAAAACAAAAATTATTTGTTCAAAATAAAAATTTTGTTATCTCTATTTGATATCATTATTTATTTATATAGTATTTAGCTTATTTAATAATCTAGAAATTCAGAATAGATTTTATAATAAATTCTATTGATCTCTTTTTTTTACAATATGAATTATAATAATTTTATTTTATTTAGCTTAAGAAGTATTTAATAAAACAGAAGATAGATAATGATAAATATTCAGAAGCTTCAAATATTGAAGTATAAATATTAGTATAAAAAAAAATAGAAAGTTGTAATAAATATTTTTATTTTATATCTATTATATTTACTTTTTTTAAAAAAATATTTTTAGTATTGTAAATTTATAACTAAGAATATTCTTATTTTGAATCAATAATAAATAACAATTTATTTAAATATAAAAATTTATAATTTTCAATTTATTATATTAGATTATATTTTTATATCTAATTATAAGATAATAATATATATGTTTTTTTAAAATATTTATTATAAATACTATCTAAAACAATTTTTACTTTCAAAAAGTTATTTATAAAAATTTTTTTTCAAAATAATAAATAAAAATCTTTTGAAAAAAACAATCAATATATTTTTTTATCCTAGTAATCCAGAATTTTTATACCTGGATCTTTTTAAAAAATAATATTATTAAGATATTGTTAAAGCCTTAGAAATATCTTCTATAGTTCAACATATAATATCAGTTGCTATTTAAAATAAAAAAACAATAAATAAAGATGCAAAAGTTAGATCAATATGATTAAATAATATGTAAATTATAATTATTGAATATAGATTAATTTTATCTGAACTTGAATGTTAATTTGTATATAAATGGATATTGAAAAAGATGAAAGTCTTGAAGATTTTGAGAAAATATATAAAAAATAGCAAGTCAAAAAGAAACAATAGTTTAAGATTATAGATTTTTGTATTGTCATTACAAAAAATGAATATATTTTCAATATATATTACATAGTATTATAACTTTAATTATAATAATTTATATATATTACTCTTTTTATTGATCTTTTGATTATATATAAAAAAGATGTTCACAAAAAGTTTTTACACTTTTCTGCTAATAAGTCTTAATATTTTTATTGAAATAACTTGAAGTATAATTTCAAAAGTTGTTTCTATACTTTCTCTTGTTTACAAATCCCTTCACTCAAAAACTTGATATCTAGTAACTAAAAAAAGTTAAGTAACATATTTGATATTTTAGCAAGAAAGTTTTCAAAAAAAGAAAAACTGATTATGAAATATCTAAAAGTTTTTTTAATCTTTGAAGCAAGAGATTTATAGAGATTTCCTGTAATAAAGGTTTATTTTTTTCCTTTTTTATTGTCTTAGTCCTCTTAGAGCTTTTATTTTTATAGTTTTCTAAAGAATTTTGTCTATCTTAGTTTGACCCAGAATTTTGAATAGTATAATTACTTATCAAAGGTAATTGACTAATATGAAACATATTAATTTTTAAAATATATATAAGTTTCTATAGGTCACACTCATGTGTTCTGATAATATTATTGATAATTGAAAATAAAAACCTATAAAAAAGATATTTTTAATTAAGTAAGTTTTTAAAAAAAATGATTATAATACAAAAAAACAAGTAAAAAATATAAAATAAGTTCCTCAAGTAATTAGAAGGCTTTTTTTAGAAAGAAAGCTAAGATTTTCAAGCTTCTATTTTGATCTGATAAAATTTTTATAGAGATTTGTTTATTTCAGTTAAACTAAATTTACTGTAATATGATATTGATATTGATAATACAATAAGTAAATTTATATATAAGTAAAAGAATAAATTTCTCAAACATTCTTCTTGAAGTTACAATACTCAGGAATAATTAAGTTTTTCAAATAGTTTAAAGTTTTAAGAATATTTCAATCAAGCAAATTCCTTTTAAGAAAAAGATGTTTACTTGAATAAGAATCTTTTGAAGGGTTTTGAATTGTTTTTTTTTTTTCTTTTTCAATATATAATTTAGTAATTTATTGTTTTTCAGAATAATCTATAGTAATAAACTGTAAACAATGATTCTGATAAATAGTGATTATAACTAATCTATCAAGGAAATGTAATATTTTTCCTTAAATTTGACTTAAGAGTATTTAGTTTGAACTTTGTTTTGTTTAGTTCAAATTAGTTTAGTAGACTCTTTATATTTTTTAATAGTATAGTCCTTTAACTAATAATGTATAAAGATAAGTTAATTATTAAGTGAATAGTCCATATAATATTATAGATATTTTTAATATCTCAATAAAGACATCATGATAGTATAATTATAAGTTAAAAATAAAAATAAAAATATTTAAATATTAAAATTAATGAAAATATTTTAAAATTCAACAAATTTATGCTTAAGTATAAAGGAATTCCATGAAGTTATAAGTATAACTTGAATAAGATGAAATCATTGGAATCCATATCATTTTTTAAAACAAGAAAAAGAAAAAAAAAATTTTTTTAAAAATGCTAGCTCATTCCTGTGTTGCGATAATAAGGGCTTTATTTAGGTAAGAAGAAAGTCTAGGAACAACTGGGATAAATAATTACCTGTACTGTTTAAGGATTTACAGGTTAACAAATAATATAAAAAGTTAACTATTTATGTCTCACCCAACTAGAATAAGATAATTATATGATTGTTTAGTATAGATTTTCTACTTACAAAAACAAAACTTTGAAAATAATAGGGAGATATGACAATTTACACTATATTAAATTCTCTACTATGTCACAACACTCCCTAAGACCTAAATCCACTGGGTAACTTATTGCTACCCCATGAAAGGGGACTAATGTGCCAAGAATTCACCTGAATTACTCAGCACTATTAATGTTGAAGATTTCTCATGTGAAACCTTAACTCCACTAGCATTTAAAAAAAAATTTTTTTATAGATATGTTCAGATCTTGTTCAAATGGACTTAGTGTTGTGACTTTGTGAGAAAGGTGATTCCAATGAGAGACTAGGTGTATCAAAAACCTCCCAAAAAGATATAGACCCTTATGTTCTTATGGTGTGTTGCTGGAGGAGGAAGAGAGAAAAAAAGAAGATATTGTCTGTCCAATGTGTCTTGAACCAGCTTTTTTTCTATCTATATTATTCATGATGTAAGAAATTTCATGTCCTATATTTACTTGTACCAAATCCAATAACTTATGGTGGATCTCAGGTTCTTATGAATACTGAGAAAATACATTCAGACACATGAGATGATCAATGAGAGCTTGTTTATATTTTTTACTAATATAAAAATTTCTGTTCAATCATGGTGTGAAAAACTTTGTGCTACTCAAAATTCAGAATGAAACTGAGATAGGCAAAATTCTCTAGAAAAATCCAGAAACGAGTACTATTAGAGTATAAACAATGATAAAGAGAGTAAAAGAGGAGTTTCTTGTCACAAACAACACTTTGTATTGTTTCTCTACAGTGTGAGATGACTGTACATTAGTTCTTCTTCCTTTCAGAAACTTGATTAACAAGTTCTTTATAATCATGAGGATAAAGTATTTATTAATTTAATGAAAAATCTTGAGACATTTTAACAATAATTTTTTTTATTTTCTTTATTTGAATTGTCCTTAAACATTTAAAATTCTTAATCTTACTAAAATAAAAAATTGATATTAAACCATTTTAAGATTTATATTAAAACTATTTAAATCCATTTAAATTCTTTAAATATTATATACAATACATACATCTTATTTAAATTTATATTATATAATCTTTGCATATTAACCTTCTTAAATTTTTTGTTCTCTTTTTCATATTGTCTTGCCTTAACAATAATTAAATAAAGACATAACAAATAAACACTAGGTTTTAAATATAAAATAGCACAAATCTCTTTTTTATATTTATGTAAACATTCATATAATGGATACTCACTACAATTCATTCTATCTCCTAGCCAATTAATTTTAAACTGTGAAAACTCAATATAATCTAAATTTGAATAATTCAACTTCAACGACTTATGCATAGTTACTAAAGAATCCAATTTCTTATCACAATTTTTAAACAATACTCTTTGAACAAGATCTGGATTTTTTTTATATTTATCATATATGGTAATTTTACAATAAATACCATTATCGTCGCGAGGACATGTTGTGGATTTACTTAATTTGCATTAGATTTTATATTGTTATTTTTAATTTTATTTAAATCAGAAACAATTGTTTCTTGCATATCAGAAAAAATTGTTTCATCAATTTTTATTTTTTTGTAATAAAAACAATAAAAATCTTTCATATTTATATTTTTTTTTATAAAATAGATATATATGTAAAGTATTTTTTTTAAAATAAATATATAAAGGTATGAAGTATTTTTTATATATATAATTTTTATATAGATTTAAAAACAGATGTATTTTGTGGATTTCGATTTCTTGATCAACCTCCTTTAATTTTTGAATTTGAAAATTTTTAATAAAAAATGTGTTATATTTAATGTAAATGGAAAAAAAATTCGAAGAATAATCAAACACAATAATGAAATTCTATATTATCGAACTCCTAATCCAGACCCTGATAGTGATTATTATAAAACATATAAAATAAATCGAAAACATATCGATTCTTTTGGTAAAAACTATTGTTTTATATATAAAGAATTTAATTACTACATTAATACAATATACTGTATGTTGATTTGAAAATTAGTTTTTTCATAAAATATATTCATAAATTTTGCAATAATTGTAATTTGAATTATGAAAATAATACTATCTTCAATTTTGATAATTACGGATTTAACATAAAACTTATCCAGGATGGCGAATTCTATTTTATTTATTTTGTAAATATATCATCAATATATCTCACGAATTCAATGTTTGAATATTTTCAATAAATAAAAAAAATATAGTTATATAAATGGTTTACAAGGTTATTTATTTTTTGACTTTAATTGTTATAAATTTTATTACAATAATTACAAATTAGAAATGTAAAAATTAAATAAATAATTGTCTTATACTGTAACTTTAAATTTTATCAAATACATCTATCAATTGTTGTATATTTTATAATTTAAACTTTTACTAAATATGTCTATCACTTGTTTTATAATCTTAAACTTTTATCATAAATGATCATCACAAATTTTTTTTATCACAAATGTCATGATAATGATCATACCAACTACTCTATAAATTAGCCAGAATTTTTACTAGAAAGTTTCTCTTATTAGAAGTCAATCTTTCTAGGATATTCTATTTTTTTCTGATTATTTGAAGAACTTATCTATTTGTAATCTTGATTATTTTCTTGCGACTGTGAGATACTTATCACTTACTTGGATCCAGGGCTAATCTTCACTTTAGCTGTGCAATAATTATTGAGATATATCAGAGGGAAATATGATTATCGCGAAAAAATAATAATGCCGGCTGAAATTATCAAACTTAATTCTATCGAAACTATAACTTAATGTCAACCAGAGTTATTAATTAATGTCAGCCGGAATTGCGAATATAATGTCAGCCGAAATTATAAATCTTAATTTTACTAAAATTACAATCTATTGTTGACCGGAATTACAACTTAAAATAAAACTTGCAAATTTAATTAATATAATTATTACATAATTAAAAGTTTGACAAACTCTTTCATCTATAGGGCCCCTCAAGGGATAACTATATTATTAATATGGAATAAATTTGTTTGAAGTTTCTTCATTACTTTAAATTCACTTTTATTAAAAATTTTTTTTTTAAATATTTAATAAAATTATATGTTTTTCTTGTTCAAGATAGATCAAAAACTCTTCTCACTAATCCTTTGATCACACACAAAAAAGACACTTGCAAAAAGTTTTATATTACTGCATTAATATAGTCTTATCACTTTCTTTAAATCAACTTGAAGGAAACTTCAAGAGTCATCTCTATACCATATTTCTCTTGTTTTTACTCCTCTTCAAGCAAAAACTTGACTGCAAGTGACCAAAAAGTCAAGCAACACCCTTCTTATCAATGGCAAGAAAGTTTTGAAAGGAAGAAGAACTAATGTACAGTCATCTCACACTGTAGAGAAACAATACAGAGTATTGTTTATGATAAGAGACTCCTCTTCCACTCTCTTTGTCACCTATTGCATTCTAATAGTACTTGTTTCTAAGTTTTTCTGGGGAATATTGCCTACCTCTGTTTGACCCTAAATTTTAAGTAGCACAAAGTTTCTCACACTGTGATTGGACAGAAATTTTTACATTAGTAAAAGATATAAACAAGCTTCCATTGGTCACCTCACATTTCCAAATGCATTTTCTCAGTACCCATAATAACCTGGCATTCACCATAAGTTATTGTGATTTGGTACAGATGAATACAAGATATAAAATCTCTTATGTCATAGATAATACAGAAAGAAAAGAAGCTAGTTCAGGACATATTGAATAGACAATATCTTCTCTTCTCCTCCCTTCCTCCTCCAGCAATACACGATAAGAAATATAAGAGTTAGTATTTTTTTGTGAGATTTTTGATACATCTAGTCTCTCATTGAAACCACCTTTATCACAAAGTTACAACACCAAGTCTATTTGGACAAGATCTAAATACATTTATATAAAAATTTTTTTTCTAAATGCTAGTGAAGTTAAGGCTCCATATGAGAAATCCCCAACATCAGTGATACTGGATAACTCAGGTGAATTCTTGGTATATTAGTCCCCACTCATGGGGTAGCAATAAGCTACCCAGTGGATTTAGGTCCTAGGGAGTATCGTGACGTATTAGAGAATTTAATATAGTGTGAATTGCTACATCTTCCCATTATTTTCAAAGTTTTGTTTTTATAAATAAAAAATCTATAATAAATTGTCATGTAATTATCTTATCCTGGTTGGGAGAGATATAAATAGTTAGCTATTTATTAATCTGTAAATCCTTAGATAGTATGGGTAATTATTCATTCTAGTTGTCCCTAGATTTTCTTTTTATCTAAATAAAGCTCTCATCACCATGATACAGTGATGAGCTAGTGTTTTAAAAAAAATTATATAATAATATATAATTAATTAAATTATAATAATATAAATATATTATCATACTCTTTCTTATTCATCTGTGGCGCAGTAAACTGGAATAGGAACTTCTACCTAAAAACACAATATGTGAAGAATAACTAGGAGCGCAAGCTCCCATTCAAGGCTCAACTACAATGAAAATGCACTTTCCAAGGGCATGGCAAACCTCATCAGAAAAGAAACAAACTCAAAAAGCACAAAGAAACCCAACACCTTCACCAGACCCAACCCCATCAACATGAATATACTCCCCAGTACCCCAAACAAGGCACCTTCCACTGACTCCCAAAACAACAACCCTTCGATGAACACCCAACCTAACAACACTAAATCTTGGAGTGAACAAGTAGAGGAAAACCTAGCAAGACAAACCCCGGAACCAAACCGTATCTCCCTTCAAACCCCCTTCAAAGAGAAAGAAAAAGAGATACCTGACAACAAAGAACCCACCATGCAATCCAAGAGAATCGACGACTCTGACATTGAAATGATGAATAATAGTGAATCAGAACTCGTAGGACCCACAACAAACAACACAAAGTGGCAAAAAGTAGGAAACAGAAACTCTCGCCCTCGACCCAAATCTCTCTTTGACCCTCAAACTAGATATGGCAGAACTCGAAGCAAAATTGGTATCAAAGCTGACGAAGTCCCTGGTGAAACCATCGGCAAAAAGATCCTTGCAGTAACTAGAGCCCTTGGATCCCCCGAAGGCCTCCTCAACATTAGAAGCGAATCCCATGACAACATCCTTTACATCACAGCCCTCTTTGGCAACAAGGAAGCAGCCCAAACTGGAAGCTCTATAATACTACCAGATACGGACAACAAGAAACTTATGCACATGGAGATCAGTAGCCCCGTTACCAAATTAGAGAATAGTATCAGAATATGGGATATCCCACTATACACAAAACTCATAGACATCCAACTTACTTTTGCCAGATTTGAAACGATCACCAACATTACTATGCGAACACAACAAATGTGACAAACTGCGATTATCACCTACCAAGACAAAAAAAGCAGAGATCAACTTGTAACCCAGGGTAGCACACTAATCAAAGGAGACTCAGTAAGAATCCTTGATGCAACTCTCAACATGGAGCAGATGAAAGACAAGGTCTCCATCGCAGCCAAACTCACAGGCCTTCCCTCTAATACAACAGCCTTTGACCTCAAACATATACTAGAACAAATCAATGGCAAAACTTGTTACATCCCTCATCACATGTTATACACTAAAAAAAGATTTGCAGTCATCAGCTTTGAAACCAAAACTGACTTCAACAATGCTCTGAACAAAGTATTCACACTAGGAGAAACAGACGCCACCCTCCTCCCAATAACCACAAAACTTTGTGCCATCTGTGATCAGGCCGACCACCTAGCGGCTCAATGCCTTAGGAAAGAAACACGGCAACAATAGACTGAATACAACAAGGAACAAGCTGAAAGATTCGGCAAACTATACAACAAATTCCAGCCCATGGGTACCAGAAATATCCGTTAACACACCCCAGCTACCCCAAAGACAAAAGCCATGGATCATATACTGCAGCTCTCTGATCCCACTACCACTACCAACTACAAAGTAATCAAGAACAAGACCTCCTCTTCAACATCTTACAAACCCTCAATACGATCAAGGAAGAAATTGCTGAAATCAAGGAAACCATCACAGACCTCGATATACGTATTACCAACCTTGAATACTACGATGAAGATGGCGTAGGCAACATGGAAACAGATTTCAAGACACCTTCACCCTCAAACTCCACACGACCATCATCCCCAAACCAAAATCAAGACATACAAGAGACACAACACCAACTCCACTTCTCTATTAATAAAATGGACCGAAATATGAACACTATCATGAATGCAATCTCCACCTTAATTCCAAACAATCCCATCCATCCATTCACCTCACAATAATGGGGAACAACCAAAGTAACTCTGAAAACCCAGAAGCAACCTACGAGCAATCGAACAAGAACTCAACTCACACCACTTCCAATAATACCTTAGACACACATTCGCAAGACACACCTAAATCAACCCCATCCACACCAACACAAATCTCCATACAACATTCAGAACCAACATACCCAGCACAACTATACAACAACTCCAACTACACAGACAAACCTTATCTCATTATCACAACTCTTAACTGTCAAGGATTCAAAGATAAAACAAAACGCTCTATATGGGAGGAGACATGGACACAACAACAATAGGACATCATAATCTCAACTGAAACAAACCAGAACAATGACGAACAACCCTGAAAAGCAAATGCATACACCACCTGGTGGGAAGGCAAAGGCCATGGCACTGACGTCAGTATCGCAATTCAACACAACCTTTAAAACAGAGTCATCAACATCAACAGATACAAAGGCAGAATCCTGTGCATCAATCTAGCTTTCCCTAAAAAGAGATACATACGAATCATAGGAATGTATCTACCACCACACCCAACCAGCAAAAGAAAAGACTAATGCAAACAATAACCAACCTGATTGCAAAAAAAAACAATGAGAACTGGCACATAATCCTAGCTGGTAACTTCAATGCTTATCCAAACTGTCCCAAAGACAAGTATAGCCCTACAAGAAGACATCACTCAAATAAAATGAAACCCTTCTTTGACAAACTCACTATAATAGACATGATAGACACATACCGCTACATCTACCCACACTTTAAAGAATATATATGGTCCACTAAATGAATAGCCAACTCTCCAAAAAGTAGAATAGATGCAATCTGGATCTCCTCACGTCCAATCTGGTACCCTATAGATGCATACATCACAGAACAAAACATAGCCACAGACCATAGGGCAGTCTCAACACACATAAAGACATGGCAACTCCAAACTCTTATCAAACATTTTCGTCACCCCACAAATGCAACCAGATTCAACTGGGCAGCAATATTGGAACAGTCCTGGAAAAAGTTTACAGAATCCATGGATGCATACATGCCCATCTGGAACCAAATAATAAATGAAGACGCAGATACCAACAAACTCTGGACCACCCTCCGCGACTGGATTCTAGTAGCAGCAAACAGCCATATCGCAAAATATAAAGAAAGAAAAAGGAAAAGAACAAAAAACATTCCTCCAGTAAGACCCATACTCCTGCTCCAACTAGCAGAAGCTAGGCATCAACTCAAGCATCTAAAGAATCACAATCCAAAGTTCAACCCATCCACCCTATTATCCCTAACCAAAAGTATTCAAAAACAGATTCCTTCTCTAACCATCAAGGAAAGTAACAACCTTGACTCAACTATCAAAGAAATCAAGCAATGGATTGGCATCGAAAAACTCAAACACAAAAAATCCATCAACCAACGAATCAGAAATAACATTCAAAAGGCAAGATCCAGATGCCAGAACTGGTTTGACACAAACAAAAAGCTAATGATCAGATCCCTACTCAATCAATCCAAGCAAAGCATCATAATCAATAGACTTATCAAAGAAATCCAAGATGAGAAAACAGTTATACAGATCCTACGCAGATAAAACAAACAATCTGACAACACTTCAAAGATTGGACATACCAATGTGACATCAAAAACATTGAAGGTACCATCTGGAACACAGAATATCAGCCCAAAGAGGACATCAAAGCTAGCTGGTATGACCCCACCATCCAGCCCTTTACACAGGAGGAGATCCAAACCATTATCAACAAAACAAGCAATAAATCTGCTCCTAGCCCATCAAACATATCATATATCGCTTTTAAACACCTCAACAAAGATAGCCTAACAGGCCTAACCAGATTCTTTAACACAATTCTCACCAAAGAAAAGATACCAGAAGAATGGAAGCACGGCACCATCTATCCCATTCCAAAACCTAAAGACTGGGAGCACAACATAAATATTACCAGACCCATAACGCTATTAGAATCCATCAAAAAAATTTTTACTAAAGCCATTTGCACCCGACTATCAAATACACTAACCAAATACCACATACTCTCTGAACACAACTGGGCTGCCCTACCCCAACAAAGCACCAGGGAACCAATCGCCATCATTAACGGAGTCCTAGAGGATGCTCGGGAAACACACAAATCATGTTATATGCTCTTCCAAGATATGAGTAAAGCCTTCAACATGGTCAATATCAACCATCTTATCCAAGCTATGCAAAGAATCAAAATTCCAACTAAAACTATCAACATAATTCAAAATTGTTTTATCAACCGTGAAAACTCAGTAATCACATACTTTGGAAACACAGACCCCTACCCCATCCACGAAGGAATTGATCAAAATGACACAATATCATCCATTCTCTGATGCATTTACTATGACCTGCTCATCACCAGAATCAGCAAGATGCCTGGATACAACCTCCGAACACATAGACAAGATCCTCACAGTCTTACACAATCAAATATAAATATCTCTATAGTAACTTACATGGATGACACAACCTTCATTACTCAAAATAAACAATGCCTGGAAGACATAATCAATATCAGCAACTCCTTCTACTCACTAAACAACATTACCATCAACCCCAACAAATCAGAACTCCTCATCATAAATACCCAACAACAAAGTATCACCATCAAGAAACACACTATTGCCCAGTCAACAAAAACAATGCCATCAGAGTTCTAGGGGTATGGCATAAAATATGACCAGGGAAAAAAACCCAGAGAAATATAATATGGAAAAAAACCAACATGATTTGCTCCATGGCAGAAAGGAAAACAAGTAATGACAAGATGCACAAATATATAATTAACAATGTCCTCTTCCCAACAATCGAATACATAACTGGAGACCTAGTTCTCAACCAACTCGAAACTCAAAAAATTAACCATAGGATCAAAAGAAGCATGAAGTATAAAGCCAACCTCGCAACAACAATTCCTGACTCCATTCTCTACCTCAAAACACACTATGGCATTCATGACATCCAAACAAGACAACTTCAAAAACATGCAAGTGACCTACAAGATCTCTATATAGCTCAAAACACTGCAGGACAAATTTGTCGCAATAGGATCCAAAACCTACAATGGCTTGCATGACAGAAGAACTCCATCTTGAAGAACTGCCCCAACTTTCTCAAAACAGGACACAATTTCTACCATGATGTCCTAAACAACCTCCAACAAAACCAGATAACTACTCTTAACAGAACCAAAGACAACAACCCCAAGAACTAACTCCACTACATAAGTGAGATCACTGACCAAAACTGGTACCACACACATAGAGAAGCCCTGAGATGCTATCGTATCATGTACATTGAACAAACCTTAGATACCTACAAAACCAAGACCTTATTATGGCACCAGGTAGGGGGACTACACAACAAACTAAACAAAAGGAAAGAACCCGGATGGTACTTCAACCTTACTTCAATCAGTTCAATCTTTCTTAAAAATAAAAAAAGTTCACAAGATATCAATGCATTTACCCAAATTGAATATGCTCCAACTAGCACCAGCACATCTGCCTGGTACTCAACAATAATCAACCAACAACTAGCAATAGGGAAAAGATTAAGTAGCAACAAAGAACAAATCAAACTCAGACATTATCAATACACGAACAACTCCCCACTCACAGCTTGTAATGGCTGCGACCTAACAAACTCCAAGGATGGCAGAAGCAATATGTACTGTATTAACACCCAAAATGACAAGCTAGGCAAAATACCAGTCTCCAAAACAACTAAATCCAGAACCAACAATGAATCAACAAACATCTTCCACACACAAATATCACCTGGAAGCATATCCACCTGGTGACAACAACCCAATGATACCGTCACTGCAGTAGAAATAGATCCAATCTCAAAGCACCTCCTCAAACTTAACAAACTAATAAAAATGCCTAAGACAATGCTTACTCAAATGGAAAATCTCATCTACAAAATGAAACCTCACAACAACCTCGACATATACTGTGATAGTGTCTTCAACCCTGCAAAAAACAACAAGAACCTAGGAATAGGCATAGTCCTCAAAGATCTCGAGCACCAAACAACAGAAATAACAATGAGTATAGCAGCCCCAGGTTCCAGTACCACTGCAGAACTCCTAGCAATCCTCATCGCTATTAATCTAACCAACTACGGAAGCACCAGCAACATCTACTGCAACTCCTCAATCGCCATCAAAGAAATCAATGAAGCCACAACTAAACCAATGAAAAAATGCAAATACACTAGACTAGTTAGCACAATAATCAAAACAATAAAACAACAATACCTAAAAATCACATGGCATAAAATCCAACCAGACAACCCAGCAAAAGAACATTGCAGAGCAGACAAGCTGACCCGGGAAAGCTTAGACAACAACACACCCAACATGATAGGTACTCTCACACATTACATCCTTCAAAAGAAACTTATAATCTTTAAACTTCACAATATTGAAAACTTAACGACATCAGACAAACTATAGCAACAATACAACAGGCACGACATATCTGGGACTGGACCAACCTAAAAAGATACAAAGTCTCAACAGACAAACAGAAAGAGGAAATAGATTGGAAAAACTCACTAACGAATCTTCATCCTTCCAACATAAACTCACCACCCTGCAACTCATAGGACCACAGAATCAGAACCTTCTCCATAAAAATATGAAACAAGGAACTACCAACCATGTTCATACTCAAAAAACGATACCCTTGCACATTTGCCACCAACATTTGTTTTGCATGCACAGAAACAGAAGACAACGAACACCCCTTCCAATTCAAGCAACATGGTCTGAACATCAAAGAACTGATAGCCAACATCATCAGCAGAGAAATAACAGCAAGGAAAGATGGCCCCACTAACACCAACATAAAATCTGAAGCCTCAACCAGCCTCAAAAATCACAATACCTGGAACACACTAATCAGAAGGGGTATCAGCAGGAGCATAACTAAACTTATAATACAACACCTGTATACAAACAGAATAGCAGAAACCATCAGAGGTATAATCAATAACATCAAATTTCTTACTTTCAACATATGGGAAGACAGATGTAGAAGGTTTTACAAATGGATCAAAGACAATGAAATCTCATACAAAAAAAATACATACTACAAACAAAGCAACAGTCAAAAATGGCAATATGTCCCACATATACAAATAGCTCACAACCTGCTCATAGACATCATCTCTGGCACCAAAACTATCTATGACATCTTTTCGCATGCTAATGGAGCCTAGGCACATTAGTTTCATAAATATGGGCAATAAGCCATAGAGGGTCAAAAAAGACAAACTGGCTTTTTTAAGGAAATTTTAGATAGGTAACATAGGAAAATGTTTACAAAATAGC